>VWZF01006830.1:0-110554 GCA_013396755.1 Sclerurus mexicanus | reverse complement strand
GTGGGGTCTTTTCCGCATGTCAAGCATACGTTTTCTGTCTCTGTGAGAGAACAAATCTGCTCTGAAGCACAGTGGTGGGCAGCAACACAGTGCTGCAGCTCCTATGGCAATGGAGAGCAGCAGGTCTGCAGCAAGGAGGCAGATGGTCTCTGGCTAGTCCAGCAGCTTGCAGACAGTTCATCAGGATGGGGAGCCATGGACTGTGGGGTGAGCCAGGCAGGAAGCAGGAAGGATGATGGATAAGGACGGCCCAGGTTGTTTCTGCAGCTAGGTTTTTCTTGAGCAGCCAGATCTCAGGTGACCCCTCTGCTCAGTACACTGGAAAATCTGTGGCAAATTCAGGGGAATGGCACAGGGCATCCACTGAAAAAAATTGAGTACTTTATTGCACCACAATATCCAACATTCCTAAAGAAATCTGGGATGCTTCCTAAACTTAAAATGGACAGATCCCCCAACCTCAAGACAGTACTTAATATAATGAGTGTAGTTTATAGCAGCTTCCCGGTATGTTGCTTTGTAACCAGAGAATGAAAGTTAACAAGTGTAAGTCTTATTTTGGAGTATTTCAGCCTCATCCCAGATTCATTTAAAAAGTTTTATTTTGTTCACTTTCACCAATACAGAGCATGTGTGATGTTTGTAAGGGAAATGGAAAACTCCTTGACCAATCCACTTTTCCTTGCAAATAGTTTGCTGTAGACTGGGACCTCTTTGCCTTTTGAGTACAATGTAACCTGGAAAGCTCAGTGTTAGACAGAAAACAGGAACTTGCCTCATCTTCTGAGTGTTTACTGCAACTTTGCTGCCAGGTTTCTCTCACTGGGTTTGGAAATGGTGTTCTGTGTTTGGGTCATGAGCTATAATGGGGATACCACAAGAAGTCCCCATGTCACTCCTCAATCTGCTGCTGAGCAGGAATCCAGGATAAAACTGGCCATTGTTTGGGTACTTGCAGAACCAAACTGGTGGAGAAAAGCCAGAGACATTGCACTTATGCAAAGTCTGACACCCACAAATGAACAGGGCATTCAAGGGATTATCACCAGCAGCTTTCCTCTGCTACACAGCTTATTTACTTTCGATGATGTCAATTGAGAGGGGTCAAACTGGACAATATGCATATTAATAAACTTTTTTTTTTAAACTTGCATGGTCCCCAAGGTATTATTAGTCCCTCTTGCTTAATATAAGATGTAAGGCAGATGCCTTGTAACTATGGAAACCTTCAAACTCACTTCAGCCAAGTTTGCGTGGAGAGGAGAGGGGGAGGCAAGGCTAGAGAAAATAGAGAAGAGATGTTTTTGATTTAGCAGATTTCTTATAACTTCTAGATACCACAGAAACAAGACACTGGTTCTCTTAGGGGAAGGTATGTCTCTTGTTCTGTGAAATTTAATAATAATTTGAACACAGACAGATTTTCTGTCTTGGTCATTACGCCCTGGATCTCTCCACTGATCTGGCTGAGCCTGAGATTCAAGTGCTTGTATGATGCACAGTTCATCATCCACGCAGGAAGGAAACAATGGGAAGAGAATCAGAAGGAGAAAGAGAAGCATGGAAAATTGTAGAGGTTCCTACAGCCTTGCCAGTGGAGTCACAGCAGAAGAAGAAACAGGAATCAATTTCCTACTCATTACCCTCCTAGCCAACACATCCATTTGTGCATTCTTGTTTTCATCTCAAGGTGACAGCTTTTGGTCTTGGGATGCTTTGTGAGAGTGACAGTAGTGGAGACCATGCAGTCACTACCTGCTCTTCGGAGGAGAAGGTGGAGGCACTGACAGGCTAAGCAGAGCAAGCAGAACTTCTGTCCCACGGCAGGGTGAATTTGCCCCCGAAACACTAATCAGCAATGCATGGAAAAAATCCTTCTTTGGTTCAGAAAACAAAAGCTGAAGGTGTTGGTGAGATCAGAAGTAAAATACCCTGAGATCATCCCAGAGTCTGGGACATGCTAACATTTTGCACATGTACAGCTGGTGAGTGGAATGACCTGGCAAGTGTTATCAGATACAGTGAAAACAACAGAGAGACAAAGAGGAGATTGGGGGAATGTGGATCAGATTAATAAATAGTGGCCATCAACAGGGTCTTCTGGGAAACAGCATTCACCTGGGTCTTATTCTGATGAGGGGTGACAGGTTTGCATGGCAGCTGCTGTGAGTACAGCACAGCAAAGATGAGACACGTGTGTGAGTCAGCTGGCACTACACACCTCTCGAGTGGGAGGGTGGCAGACTGAATGAGGGTGTTACTCCCTGCTTCCCCTAACGCATTTACATCCCTCAACAGCTGATCCAAGTCAGTCTCACGGAGCTACTGAGACATCCACAAATGAAACAAGCCCCTGAAGCAAAATGAGGAACCTCTGGAGACTGCCAAGGATCTTACACTGAGTATTTGCTGCTTTTGTGCAGGAACCTGTTCCCATTTGAATGTGATCGCTCCAAGCACTTCCAGAGCTATAAGAGGACAGCTCTAGGCAGATGTATGCCCCATCTCTGCCTTAGAGATATCTAGTAAGGAGTGCTTAAACTCAGGCAAAAAGCCAGATGTTATGATTGGACTTGCAACCTAAATGATTCTATGGTTCTATTTCAATGGTTTCTATTTCAAAGCATCAAAATGAGATGCAGTATCTGAAATACTCACAAAACCACAGAGACACTCTTACCCTTTGTTGACTCTGGCTACAATTGCTTCCTGTGACAACAGTCTCCATTTCATCAGCTAGTTCAAGTGATTTTGGGAGGGGAATGGGATAGTCTATTTTCCTTATGATGCTTGCCCTGCCCATCCCTGCCAGTTCATGGTTTCCCCTCTGTTTTTCTGAGCTTTCAACAGCATTACAAATGCTGTGCAGTTCTGCATGGGAGGCCTGTAGTTCAAGAACTTATTGTGAATCCTGTTACAGGTCAGCACTTGCTACTCTCACAGTATGTGGAGCAGGTTTTTGACAGCAGCTTGGATAACTCATTTTTTGACTCCTTGCTGTTTCTGGCTGGTCTAATGATTTAAAAATGCATTCTTTTCATGATTTAAACAAAGCAATGGTTTACCTTTTCAGCAATGTTCTTTTTTATTATTATTATTTCACTCCTGGTGATAAAGCAAAAGGTACACTGAATTTGAAGCTAGCAATATATTTAAGTAACACTTTGAATCTTTAAGGTTTTAGGTCTCCAGTATTACATACTTGTATGTGTTATCTTCTCTGGTGCAATGGACATCTGTGACTGTCTTATTCATAGGTAGAAAATAAAGACTCTTGAAACAATTTTCAATATGTATTTTTTATTGATGTCCAATAGGGTTGGGATGCCTCGTTCCTTATAAGACCTTTGAAACCTCCATAATCAATCCTGATATCCATCTCCTGATAATACTTTCCAGGGAAAGACTCAGTCTAAGGATTTATCTTTTCCCACCCTAATAGGGAACAGGTGCCTTTTGTTCACATGCTGAAGACAACATATGAGACAAATAAAAAACCCCAAACAAACAAAAACACCAGCTTTTGCTCCTGGCTTCTCAAAATCAAAAGACCCTCAGTTCATTTCCCTTGGCAAGGAATTGTTGGTTTCTGAAGTCTAGTGTTCAAGTTCATACCTTTGCAAGGATACATATATGATGTCAATATTTTCTCCATGGCCATCCAAAAAGAGAACAAAACCCACAGTTTGCTTCTGAAGCATGACCATGCAATGACTAGAACTTTTTTTCTGTGGTGGTTTCTCCTGGGACTCTTTTCAAGTGGCCTGAAGATAAAGATGGAATAAAGTTCTCTGCATGGATTTGCTATTGCTTGGAAATAGGACCTTTGAGGACATGATGTGCCTTCCTTAAGAAAGACCTCTGTTCTTTGCTAAATGACAAATGGTAACACCATAGGCCATCTGGCCTAAAGACCATACTTTCTTGCTAGGGTTTACGCTGCTCTTCAAGCCCTGAAGCTCCCAAATGTTAGCTTCAGTTAACGGTCTTGAACTATTCCATGGCACTGATGCCATGGGAGTTTTCTCTTGTAAAATGGAGGTGTTTGCAGACCCTGAGTGGTTTCAAACACCTGCATAAATTGCAAGGGATGGACTGGATATATTGTACTTGATCTGGTTATTAGTAACTTTGTTGGCCAACCATAGGTAATGTTCTAGAACAGAACTCACCAAACATGCTGTTAAAAATAACCTCTTGAAATTACTTACAAATGCTCAAGCAACTTTCTATGCAGTATTTTTAAAACGATTCACTGCACATAATTTAAATTCACTTGGGGTAGGGAGAGCAAAAAGCTACTGTAAGTAGTTCTTTTATTATTGGCTATAGACACTGGAAAAAAACATTAACTGAAGTTGGAATTTCAGTGAAACTTCTCAACATGGAATTTAAACCTTTTCTTTAGGACACTGTAGCTATTTCTCTTTGGGCTTTTAAAAATTTGGTTTTTTTAATTTTCTTTTTTTTCCCAAAGTCCAGGGTGAATAAAAAGTTTCTGCTTTGTACTTTAGCTCTGTTATTGGAAAGAGAACATTGGTCTCAGCAATGATATCTTCTTTTGGATATGCTTCCAGATGCACCTTTGGGAGTTGCTACTGTTATTAGTGCAGCTGCCTGAGAAGCACTGTACACAACCAGCCCAGACATTACCCTGACCTTTGGGCCCTCACCAGTGGCTTGCACTGTTCATAGGTCAGGATCTGTCACAAAAATGCTGAGGAGCAAAACAAGACTTGAGGAAAATCTTATGTCTCACATTGCTTTTCTTCCTTCTCCTTCAGCATGTTACCTCAGGCTGCTGCTGAGATCTTCATTTGTTGATGGAATATTTCAACAGCTTCTTTAGAAGGATTCCAAGCAAGCAGAAAATCAAAGCATGCATTATGTATGTGAAGATACTAGTTTTCAATTTTTGTACAATTGCTTAGATCAAATCTTGACAGGATGTGGCTGTGAAGTTGTTCCACTGATTTCCAGTCAGTCTGTAATTGCCTAGAGGTCTCAGCCTGTGAAAACACATCACAGCATCAGCCAGGGCCCCTCCAGGAGTATGACCTCATGGTGTGGGTAAACCACTATTAGAGATAAAAAGTGGAAAACACAGATTAGTAGGGAGCAATAAAAAGAAGGAGGAACATATCAGCAGACCGTGTTGGAAATTATGCAGCTTTCTGTCCCTGCTGTGAATCTTCCCCAGTCCATTTCATTGCAGAGACAGGTGTCTCATGGGAGCCTGTTCTCACCAGCGTCCCCTCACAGAGCCAGCTGCCAGGCTTTTAGGCAGCTCTCACAGAATAATTTGAGTTGGAAGGCACCTTTTAAAGGTCATCTAGGTCATCTAGTCCAAATGTCCTGCAATTATAAGGGACATCTCCAACTAGATCATGCTGCTGAGAGCCCCACCCAGCCTGACATTGAATGCTTCCAGGGACAGGACATCAACAAACTCTCTGGGCAACCTGTTCCAGTGTTTGACTACCCTTATTGTAAATAACTTATTTCTTATATTTGATCTGAATCAATCGCTCTTCAGCTTAAAAGCATCATCCATGGCTGTATTTGATTATGGAGATATAAGTGCATCTTGCGCACACCTGGGCTATGACTAAGAAGTATTTCCCAACCACATGTCCCAGGCTGCACCCAGCTCTGCTGAATGGCCCTGTGGTTGACCTTAGCTGAACTGTAGGTGCTCACCAAGCTGCTTATCATGCAGCAGAACAGGGAGAGAGAAATACAATGGAAAGCTTATGGGTCAGGTTAAGGTGAAGGATCACTTACCAATGATCATAACCGACAAAACAGACTTAGCTTGAGAAAATCAGTTCAATTTATTGCCAATAAATTTATTGCCAGTAGAGTAGGACAATGAGAAATAAAGACAAACCTAAAAACACCTTTCCCTGCACCCCTCCTGTCTTCCATGGTGTTGTGGTTTGGTATCTCACTGGAATTCCTCCCTAAGGGCTTGGAGCCAACGCCCAAAAGCTGCTAAGATGGTTAATAAAAGAACTAATGCATATGCATATCCTGACATAAAGGCCAAGAGCCTTTGTTCTGTTCTCCCAGCCTGAGGGAGAAGAGGAGGGGGGAAGATTGGCTCGGTTAGGGGGAGTCCCAGGGGGCACGTTTCTGCACTTTTCTGAGCAGGTCAGGAGGTCAGCGATTGGCAGTGTGAGCGAGGCGGAGGCACAGCGGTGTCCAGCATCACTGGATAGCTGCGACTCTGCTTTCCCATCCCTGACTCAACCGTTTTCGTCCGTGAGCGACCGTGGGCATTTCGGGGGCTGCTGTGGAAAGGAGAGAGCGCGTGTCTGTTTCCTGTACTTCAGAGATAGGTCTCCTTCTGCTGCTCTTGTCATCGATATCACTGAAGCTGACCTGGTGACTGTGCTCCTGCCATCCCCGGAGAAAGACAGAGGGCAGCCGGCTGGGGCGCGACATCGCCTCCTGCTGTCCTTAGATACAATTGCAATCCTTTTTTGGGGGGTAGCCAAAGACCCTTTAATTGTTTGCCTTGTTGTTTGGGGGGAGGTTTATTACAAGCTGTTGGTGTTTGGTCCTTTCTGGATATACATATATATGTATTGTGGTTAAGAACTGTTATCCTTTTCATATATATATATATATATTTACTTTTTTTTTCCTAATTAAATTTCTGTTTTCTAAATTTAAAAGGAGAGGGATTTATTTCTTGGCCAACATAGATATCTTAGTTCCCCTCTTGCACTAAGACACATGGGCTTAATTTCATTCTCAGCTTCTTGCCTTCTTCCCCCTCATGGTTCAGGGGGATGGAAATGGGGACTGTGGTCCATTCAGAACACTTTGTCTCTGCTGCTTCTTCCTCCACCTGCTTTTCCCCTGCTCCAGCATGACTTGCCCTGCTCCAGTGTATAATCCATAGGATACAGTTCTTCATGACCTTTTCTAATATGGGTCTTTCATATGGACTGCAGTTCTTCATGAACCAGTTCTCCATTTCCACAGGGAGCAGTCTTTCAGGATCAGAGTGCTGCAGCATGGGTCTCCTGTGGGGCTCACAGGTCCAGCCAGGAAACATACTCCTGAGTGGCTCTTCTGCTGTTTCATGCAGTCATTTTAAAACTGAAAGTAGACATGGAGCACAGGCAATGTGCTCAGTGCTAGTTTTTGGTTTTAGTGGGTTTTTCATTTGTTTCATTTTGTTCTACCAATGTTTGTAGACGATACAGCCTACTAGTTCAGATTTTCCTACATACTTGAACACCCAAGAACAGGTAAAAGGATAAATAGCACTTACTGAAAAGCCTTTCAGATAAGTGCCTGTAACTTCTGGTACCTTAACATAACTAATTATGATACCCAGCAGAAGCAGCATGACTCAGGATCTGCAAGTTGGAACTTGAAGCAGGGTATGTGTGACTCAGTTGTCAGCAGATGATACTCAGTCTCATGTAGCAGTTACTGATGTATTGTTGCCCACTGCTATATTGAGGGCAGGGGTCTTTATCAAACTTTGAATTCCAGATGGAGCAGACTGGGGTTCCAGTCAGATTTCAAACAGCAGATTTTACATGAGTGTTTCAAAAGTGAGCTGTAGCTTGAGAAGAGTAATCACAGCTTCCTCAGTAAACCACAAGTCTTAATAAGTTTGATGAAGTAACTAATATAACACACTGAGTGATTATGAAGATCATAGAATTACAGAATTATAGAATAGTTTGTGTTGGAAGGATATTTAAAAGGCCATTTATTCAGCAATAATCAGGGACATCTTCAACTACACCAGGTTGCTGAGAGTCCCATCCAACCTGACCTTGAATGTTTCCAGGAATGGGACACCTACCACCTCTCTAGACAATCCGTTCCAGTGTTTTATCATTCTCCTTATCCATTATCCCCTATACTATTTCAAGAGGTCCTACTAAAAACTTTGCCCCTATCTTTCTTCTAAGACTCTTTTCAGTATTGAAAGGCTGCAGCAAGGTGTCTCTGGTGCCTTCTTTTCTCCAGGTTGAACAACTCCAGCTCTCTCAGCCTTTCCTCATAGGTGAGATGTTCTATCACCCTGATCAACCCCCAGCCTGGATTGGCACCAGGATTTGCCCCAACCCAGGTGCAGGCCCTTACACTTGGCCTTATTAAACCTCATGAGGTTCCCAGGGGTTGCCTTTTCCCATCCATCTAGGTCCCTCTGGATGTCATCCTGTCCCTCAGGTGTGTCAACCACATTGCTCAGCTTGGTGTCATTAGAAAAATTGCTGAGGATGCACTCGATCCCACTGCCTGTGTCATTATATAATATATAACTCAGGCCCTATTAAGTCTCTCAGAGTGAGCAGAACTTGAGCAGTGTAAGTGGCCGAGTTCCAGAGGCACACAGACAGGGGCTGTTCCTGTTAACACTTTCCCTGGGTGCTCCCAGGAACAGGAGAGGGAAAGACTTTTTGTCTGCTCTACAGGGAGTTGGAGGTGCTGAAGTTGGTTCTGGCAGGGTAGCTTTTCACATCCTCTTTGACAGTGTCTTATGCTTACATATGATACCAAAAAGGGTCTAAGATTCCCCTCAGTGTCCTGGGATGTCTGAGGCAGAGAGTTCAGACCTGTCTGGCAGCTACTCTGCCCATGTTTCTTCTGTATTTCAGACCCTGACATAAAGCAGCTCACCTAGGTCACCTCCTGGACTGGCATAGTTCATAGGACTGGCAGATAGCAGGCTTCTTTTTTTTTTTTAAATTTCCTCAATCGCTGACATGTCAGGGAGGGAGAAAAGAAAATCTCATCACCTCTTCTCTAGAAATGTAGTTTAAAGAGGAAATGACAGTACATTTTAATTTTTAATTTTTTTAAAGTTCTCTCAAGCAAAATGAATATTTATTTTGTGCCTCAAAGCACCTATTTTCTGAGCCATAACTTCCAATCTTTGTTAATCATAACGTGCTCTTTAGCTTCTTGGCATTCCCTAGAGATGTCCCAGTCTCTGGCAATATCATTCTTATTAGGACTGATTTCTACAGACCCTGAGTGACTTCTGGGAAAACACTGGGATCCTCCTCAGGAAGACAAGGCAGGCTGGTTCTCACTGTTACTCTGAGAATCCCCCAGTACCACCTCTTACCATTCCAGCCTCTTAATTTTGTGCTACTTTTGTGGGCAACTGACATGACACTTGACTTTTTGCTTGGTTCTCCACTACATTTGCTATTACATGAATAAGCCTTTGGTCCGTAAATTGAGCTGGATGTTGTTCAGACGAGTCATGCAGATAGGAAGCAAGTGAATGTAAAATGCTTGGCTGCCAGATAGCAGGCCAGTCCTGGACAACAGTCCAAAAGATTATGAACTTTGTGGCAGCAAGTTCCCCAGCTCATAATGCATCTCTGCCACCAGCACAGGAAAGAGGCAAAGCCAAATGAGTTAGTGCAAGCTGGGTGAGAACTTTTTAAGTTGCTGGCTCTGTGTCACCTGCATTCCCAGCACTGACTGCTAGAGCTTATTTAACAATGTAAGCATATGCAACAGGAAGCTGTCCTGAGGGTCCTGGAGTCACTGAGATACTGCAGGTAAATAAATGATCTGTTGGTCTGGCATGCATCATTAAACCATATACATAAAAGATCTGTATGGAGTGACTCTATGATAAACACTGCTCTTACTTCTCTACGTACAGTGTTTCTAAAGAAAGAAAACAAAGACCCCAAATAGTCAAAGAAGCAATTCCAATTTAGACCCTACAGATTTAGTCTTGGTAGTGAATGCCTTTGTCCTGTACAGAATTTCTGCCTTTTTTTGGGGTAATTGGTATCTTTCAGGGTGACCAGTATCAAAGTTGCCTGTTCTGTTCTTTGTTGTCTATACTCATGCTCCAGAGAGAGGCAGGGATCTGAGCCTGCAAGCAACAGCTTGCAGCTTTATTTCATTTCCTGCTGCCACATTACAGTGGCCCTAGCAAGAATTCTTTGCAAGAGGAGGTCTCTTGATATGAGTGTCCAGCTCAACACCTACAGCTGTACCTGTATGATTTCTCACTGCACCCTCTATTTCACATCAGATCTCAGGGAAGTCCAGTGTTCCATACCTGTCGTGAAGCTTGGTGTGACAGGCCCCCTGCAATTTCCTGTTCTTGGAATCTGCTCATATCAGCACAATAGTGACACTAGGGCTTGTACCAAGACCCTGGGTTGGTCAAGTGTGCGGTCACTGCACTGACACTGCCAGAGAAAGTGTCCCTGCCTCCCAACCATGCTGTTTGGAGCTCAGCAGCAGCTCTTCAGAGTCAGAAGTGCACCTGGGTGCTAGCAGCTGATTTTTGGAGACAGCAGCCTGCTGCTTAACAAATGATATATGTGAGACAGGTGGGGTGTGGTTTGTTATGGCCAGGAGAAAAGAGAACACATAAATAATGTGAAAGAAAGGAGAACACATAAATAATGTGAAGAGTAGATCAATTGTTTTGTTTACTACTCCTGTATCTCTGGCTGCTGCCATACAGAAATCAACTATGATGCATTTGGTGCCAGGTAACAATATTTAGATCTCAGAGGAAATGTGTGGTGGAGCAGGAGTCAGATGAATGTTACCCTGGCTGAGAGGTATCTTTGAGCAGACTTCTGGGCCTGCCAGATCCTGCTTTGTATATGTATTTATTGCTCTGTATAACTGATTGACTACTGTTCTGATTCCACAACCTCCAGGTGTCTGGCAGTAACCATCTATATCAAGAGGCATGTAAATGATTTTCTGTCCTGCCTGGAATTCAGTATGTCTTAATGGAGCTGGCCACAGGAAAGTTTCAATCTATTTCCAGCTTTCACTTTGGCAGGTTATTGATGTGTACCTCAGTAACACTGGAGAAATCATGGCAGTAGTCACATTAACCTTTCCAATCAGCTACATGCTGGTTTCACATTGCTCTAAGAGCCTGGCAGTGCCTTTTGGGATTCACAGATGCCATCTCAAAACAATTAGATACCAAGGAACGCCATTGCAATTCTTTGGCTTAATTAGCAATACCACTGTGCAATTGCATGTTAACTGTTTAAATGGCCAGCACACCTACTTATTTTCCTGTGTGATCCTCAGCAGAATGAACAGTTGCAAGGCCCATGCTGACCAGATATGTACTAAAAGTGGAAGAGTAACCAGGCAGAGCAACTAGCAATTGCTCTAGATATGAATGTTGGTAAAATTTTTTATCAGGAATAAGCAAGGGTTTCACCTGATGCCACATGACAGGATGTTTTTAGATGCAGCACATCTACAGCTACCATAAATCTGTCATGTGTATCCCTGATGATGTGAATACCTGGGATTCACCTGGGATACCTCTATAAAACTGATGTTATGCCCAAATAATAAGAAATGTCAAGGACTGAGAAGTCTTGAAGAAAACTAATGATCAGTCAAATGTAAGACAAATGGACTAAAAAAAGAGGGAGAGAGACAAAGAGGCAGACAAGGGATACTGACCAGGGCAGGAATGTTTCTGATCACAATTCAGTGAACAGGTGTATGAAACACTCATTGAAGATTTCCAATTACTGAAAGCTGTCTGGTTTCAGCAGTTGTGCAGCACCTCTACATTAGCAAAGGGCTGTTGTATTGTCTTTGCTACTCTTCTTGGCATCTGATCTTTGGTCCCAGAGATACCCTCTGCAGCAATATTGGAGTTTTACAGCACAGGAGCCTCCACAGACTGGCACAGCACAAAAGGAAATGAAACACCATGCAAACTGTGCTGCTTTTGGCTGGGGTAGAGTTAACTTTCTTCACTGTGGCTAGTAAGGGGCTGTGTTTCAGATTTGTGCTGAACACAGGGTTGATAGAGATGTTCTTGTTATTGCTGAGCAGGGCATACACACAGCCAAGGCCTCTTCTGATTTTCACAGTGCCAAGCTGACAAGGAGGCTGGGGGTCCATGGGAGGCTGGGATGAGACACAGCCAGGACAGGTGACCCAAACTAACCAAAGGGATATTCCATACTAAATGACATCATGCTCAGTATGTAAAGTGGGGGGAAGAAGGAGCAAGTGTGAGGCAGAACATTTGGAGAGATGGCATTTTTCTTCTCAAGTAACCATTACGCATGATGAGGCCCTGCTCTCCTGGAGCTGAACACCTACTTGCACATGGGAAGCAATGAATTAATTCTTTGTTTTAATTTGCTTGTATGGAAGGCTTCTTGCGTTTCCTATGAAACTGTCTTTATCCCAAGCCAGGAGTTTTCCAGCTTTTACCCTTCTGATTCTCTCCCCGATCCTGCTGGGGAGGGAGTGAGCGAGTGGCTGCATGGGGCTTGGCTGATGGCTGGGATTAAACCATGACAAAAAGCAGGCAGGAACAGTAGGGTAGCATTTTGAAAGGGAACAGCTGATTTTGCTGGCACAAAACAAGAGACTGACCACCTGGGAGATGGTGCACCAGTTACTGCTGACTGGCTAAGAAACACAGAGTTTTGGCAGAAACCCTAAAATCACTCTGGTATTAAAAGGCAGCAGCACTCTGGCAAGGTATACCCTCATGGCCTCATGGATACTGTTGATTGCATCCTCTGGCATCTTTAATGGCACCTTGTTGAAACAGGATTCTTGATGGTGCTTATCAGTCCCCAATGTGTAAAAAAGCAAACTATAGGTTTCCATGGAGAATCTATTATGCTTTCTCCTTGCATAACCAAGGAGGAGCCAAAGCACTGTAATGCATTTAGTTGACATTGCTTTTACAATGGGAAAATATACATTGGGAGTGACTTTAGAGATTTACAGGCAACGAGCCAGGCAAAAAACAGTGTTTATGTTATCAGTTGTTAAAAATTATCAGTCTTGCAGAAATAAATTAACTAAATCGAGATTATGCTATTATTCAAAGATAGGAAAACCCTAATCAAAATCACGTCTCCTCTGAAATTCTTGTCTGCTGGCACTATTCTTCCTTTATTGGAGCAGGCAGCCTGCCCTTGAATGGTCCATTATCAGCCTGCATTGGTGTCCCTCCCAGTGGCAGCACTGTTCACACATCAATGACCAATACCAGTTGAAGTCAGTTATCAGATACAATGGGAATTTTTTTTTTCTCTGCCCTGAGACAGCAAAGAAATAGCTGACAAGATCACTTTGCTGGAAGTATTCCAGTGCAGGACAGACCTGATATGTGTCTCACAGTAGTGCAGTAGGATACTAAAAGCATCAGGCTACCTGATGGATACCTGTGGAGTGGTACTTTTTCAACCTGAGCTTCCTCATCACAGGGAGAATGGTGGCTGCACCATGGTGTTTTAACAGCCCCTTCTGGGCTGGTCCTGGTTCCTTTTCCCCACCAGGGGTATATCCTTTCCTGTTTGCCATGACAGTGCCACGCTGGCACTGACCAGGTGCTACCAGGACTTGGGTCACCAGTTTTCCCTGCAGCTTCTTGCTCAGCAACCAAGCACTAGCACTAGTGCTTTTCTTGGGCCCCAGTCCCTAACACAAAACCTTGGCAGGCTTCCTGTGTCTCTGTGGAGCTCACGGCACATGGGGACATGCTATTTCCCATTCTACAGAGAGAATCATAGAATGGTTTGGGCTGGAAGGGACCCTGAAGATCATCCTGTTCCAAGCATGCTGTTCTGGGCAGGGACACCTTTCACTAGACCAGGTTGCTCAAAGCACCATCCAACCCAGCCTGGAACACTTCTAGGGATGGGGGATCCACAACTTCCTTGGAAAACCTGTGCCAGTGCCTCACCACCCTTAGAGTAAGGAAATTTTTCCTAATATCCAATCTAAGTCTACTCTCTTTTAATTTGAACCCATTTCTTCTCATCCTGTCACTACATGCTTTTGTAAATTGTCTTGCCCCATCTTTCCTGTAACTTCCCTTCAGATGTTGAAATGCCACAATTAGGTCACAGAATGCTCTGAGTTGGAAGGGACCCACAAGGATCAAGTCCATCCAAGTGAATGGCCAAGTATAGGGATAAAATCCATGACTTTGGCATTATTAGCACAATGCTCTAACTGAGCTAATCTCAGGTTCCATCCCGAAGCCTTCTCTTTTCCAGGCTGAATGATCCCAATTCTCTTAACCTTTTGTCACAGGAGAGGTGTTTTTATGAGGTCCTTTCAAGGAGAGGACTTGGGGTCAACCAATTAAGATAACAGTTTAGATCTAATGGAACCAGGTTTTTTTAAGAGGTTCTAAGTGAAACTTCTGAACCACAAAACCATTCTGAGTCAATTCAGAGCTTTATTAACTTTTCAGACTTGGAAGGTTTTGCTCCAAAATTATTTAGCCTTTTGGAAAATCTTTTCTTAAAACATAGCTCCATTTTTAGAGGGAGTGGGAGAAAAATAAGTGTAATAAACAACTCTCATGAAGGAGGAAATTTGTCCTCTTTGAGTTGGATCTTGAAGCTGAACTTCAGGAACTGTCTCTCAGGACATGATATTACTTTTTTCCCATCTTTCTTAATCTATGCAGCATTCTAAGAGACTGGTGAGGGCATAAACCAATTCCCATTGACACAAGATATGCTCACCCCTACACTGCTGGTACTGACCAGCTTTACCAGTGCAACAAGGTACAGTGAATAAATAGTCATTTCACTGCCTGTGCAACGAATTTGTACAAGGCAAATTCTTTTTCTTTGGTAAATGATGCACAGAAAATGGTATTTCCATTAGATCACCTAGTGCATAAATATAAAAGAGAGTTTAATTCTCTATGTGACACAATTAGTTCCAAAAGGAGGAACTGGAAATAAATATCTCAGTGAATATATCTGCAGGAATTTCTGGGAGACTAATTGGTTTTATCCTTAGTGACACTGTCAGGGTTACGTCCTGATATATGTGGTACCTTAATGCTGTGAGAATGGGCATATTTAAAGTGCCAGAAGACAAGATAAAAATCTTGTTTAAAAGAGTATGTCTTGCATAAATTTTCTGCCAGCAGCTGGTCTGCCAGTACACGCAGGAAATTCTTCTTTACAGCTTCTTGGTGTATTTTTGTTCCATAAGGTACAAAGCAATAACTGTTGAATGCATGACAAATACTGAAGACATTGTAAGTTGTGTGCTTCTGCTCACTAGTGCAAATGAAGCTGTTTGTTATCACTGTAGTCTTTAATCCTGAAACTAGTGTATCAGGACAAGAGTGGTAATGCAGTATATGAACAAGCCTATATTGTAGAAGATGGCATTTTGCTGCACAGAGAGGAGAAAAATAAGAAGGAAAAAAGCTGCTGTGAAGCTTTTCCAACAAAATTTTCCCTGCCCTAAACACTGTTCTGCAAAAGCAAGAATTCATTTCCTAGCATTCTGCCTTTTCATCCTCAGTGTAATTATGCCTCATAGCCGCAGTGGTAGACACTGTGCAGGAGATGGTTCCCACCCCAAGGTGACTGCACCAAAGGGTACAGGGTGTGTGCAGCATGTTTAACTGCCAGGTCTTCTTCTTACCCTTGCCGTGAGTGAGTTTAGGGTCCTAAGCAGTTCCTAAAGGACATTTAGGCACTCACAAGTCTTTGGGACTGGATGAGATTCATCCAGTGATACTGAGGGAGCTGGTGGAAGAGCTCACTAAGCCACTCCATCATTTATTATCAGTTCTGGCAAACCAGGGTGGTCCCAGATGGCTGGAGGTTGGCCAGTGTGATGCCCATCTACAGGAAGGGCCTGAAAGAGGATCCAGGGAACTACAGGCCTGTCAGCCTGATATCCGTGCCCAGAAAGGTTATGGAGCAAATCATCTTGAGTATGATCACATGACACATACAAGACAAGCAGGGGATCAGGCCCAGCCAGCAGGGATTTAGGAAAGGCAGGTCCTGCCTAGTGTATGTGGGAAAAGCTGGGGATGTGTCTACCTGCACTTCAGTAAAGCCTTTGATACTGTCTCCCATGGCATTCTCCTGGAGAAGATGGCAGCCCATGGCTTGTACAGGTGCACTCTTGGCTGGGCTAAGAACTGGCTGGATGGCCAAGCCCAGAGAGTGGTGGTGAATGGTGCTGCATCCAGTTGGCATCTGGTCACTAGTGGTGTTCCCCCAGGATCAGTGTCGGGCCCNTGTGCTCCGGGAGGGGTGGAGAGGGGATGGAGGGAAAGCTCGGGGCCGGCGGGGAGGGCGCCCGTGGGCCCTGGTCTGGGCCCGGTCTGGGCCCGGTCCTCCCGCGGGTGGGAGGGCTCAGAGCGGTTCTCCACGCTGCCTATGCACATCCATCTATCCATGTGTATATCCATGTGCACATCCATGTGCGCATCCATATATCCANCACCCTCAGTAAATTCACAGACAAGCGCAGCTCAAACTATGAGGCACCAAGGGCGCTGGAAAAGAAGTACTGGAGAAAAGCCTCTCCTCGAAGGGAGGCCTCAGTTCCCACAGACCGAGTCCAGAACTCCTTCTCCTCGGGGACAGCCCGCCCTCGGCCCTTAAACAGCTGCGGACACCCAAGGCACTGCTGCACGCCCCCGCCCCCACCACAGTCTCCCTGCAACGCCCTCACGGCAGTTTTGCAGCCATTCCCCTCCCTGCGATCCCACAGCTCGCCGGGCTTTCCCTCTGGGGCTGTTCGCCGTCCGCCTGCCCGCCCGCTGGGTCGGTGCCAGAGCAGCTGCTCGCGGGAAGGGGCCGGGGCAGCTCCCGTAAAGCTCCAGCCTAGTTTCTGGCTCGCCGGCCCGGTCTGTGCCCGGTCCGGTCCGTGCCCGGCCCACTCTCCCCTCAGGCGGCGCGCGGGGCACCCACCCCGGTACGGCGGCCGGAGCGGCGGCGGGGCAACATGGCGGCGGCCGTGGCGGCGGCCGGGCGGGCGTGTGCCCGAGGAGCGCTGAGGGCGGGGTGGAGAGGTGAGGGGATGGAGAGGAGCGGGGTGTGCTCCGGGAGGGGTGGAGAGGTGAGGGGATGGAGAGGAGCGGGGTGTGCTCCGGGAGGGGTGGAGAGGTGAGGGGATCGCGGGGAGCGGGGTGTGCTCCGGGAGGGGTGGAGAGGGGATGGAGGGAAAGCTCGGGGCCGGCGGGGAGGGCGCCCGTGGGCCCTGGTCTGGGCCCGGTCTGGGCCCGGTCCTCCCGCGGGTGGGAGGGCTCAGAGCGGTTCTCCACGCTGCCTATGCACATCCATCTATCCATGTGTATATCCATGTGCACATCCATGTGCGCATCCATATATCCATGTGCACATCCATACATCCATGTGCATGTCCATACGTCCCTGTGCACATCCATACATCCATGTGCACATCCATGCATCCATGTGTACATCTGTCCATCCGTGTACACATCCATATATCCATGTGTACATCCATACATCCATGTACATGCATGGCAACACGGACAAGATGTTTGCAGTGTCCCTGTCACCTTCCCGTGGATCTGAGGTGTGACTGGGTGAGAGCAGCCCCTGCTGCCTCGAGCTCCGGGGTTACACTGCAAGGCTGCTGCGGGACCAGGGAGATAAGGAGTGTTCCCATGATTCCAAGGTGGCTGGTCATTGGGGAAGTGAGGGAGTGTACATCCGTGTATTTGAGTGTGATCAGCCCTTGCACCGATTTTCCTTCCACTGCATTAATTCCAGTGTAGAAAATGTGCTTTAGCAATGGTTGCTGTGGCACAGTGTTAAATGGCCGGGGATGGACTCAAAACCAACACACAGCCCAGTGGGGGCTGCTCTGGGTGTGGCTGGATCCAAACATACCACAGCTGCACACATTCCCTTGTCATCTCAATCACTCTGGAGCCTACAAGAGCTAGAGAAAATTGTTTTGTATCTAAGCAGTGCCAATTGGACTTCCTAAATAAATGTCAGGTTTTTCTAAAGCTTGTATTTCGCTAAGTATCATTGACCTATGTGTTACTCTTCTCCAGGACAGGGAATGTAATAAATGCCATATAAAATAACTAGCTTTACACTTACATTATCATCAGTGGAAAAGGTTGCTGCTGTCATTACTTGCTGTTTCCATATTTTCTTCATGTGCAGTAAACATGTACTTCGTATTATAAATGGAGTTTAAGCATGCAGGTCTTACTCAGAGGGTTTGGGGCAGGCCAGCTCTACCTTTGGAAACCTTTATTAGTCATCCATTACCCCAGCAGAGTAACATCTCTCTTAAGATAATGGAGTGAGGTGGTTTGCTTTGTAATTCAAGTATTGTTTTCTTTCCATTCTTTCTACCTTTCTCCTCTTATGTCATCCTGGACGTTTTTAGTTGATACAAATCTATGTTTCTCCTAATTCTGTAGGCATTTCTTTATGATTTTTAATCCTCTTTGGTCACTTTTCAAAGCTCAAATCAGTTGTTTTTTCCCCAGAAGAGGTTGAAATGTACTTAGGAGGAAGGGAAAACGTGTTTTTCTACTGGAGATCAGAGTTGATCGTCACAGTTGGATCTGTCCTTCTAAAATTTTGGTTTGAAAATTGGGCAAATTGTGTTTTGATACATGAGAAATACTACTGTACAACTGAAAAACTGTCTGCTGGGTGGCAGTTTCTGAGTTCTGCAGTTACTTTTGAGATAGATTTTTTTTTAACCTGCATTCTGTCTTAAGATAAAATTTCTAAGTCTTTTCATTTTACAGTGTTTTTAAGCACTGAATACTACTGAGAGTTGGACATAAGGTAGTGTAGGTATAATTATTGTAGTGCCATAGGTACCTGATCCTTTTTATTGCTAAATGCTCTCTATTTATGACTTTGTGTGCCTTTCAGGCAGCCCTGACACTGTTGCAGAGCCTTTGGGATAGTCTTTTCCCCTTGTTCCCATGCTGTTGTCATAGGGCCTAAAAGACAACCAGCCTGTATGTATCCAGGGAGGAGTTTACAAGGATCCTGATGAAAATGGGAAATTCTTATTTGGGGAAATACACCTGCAGCACTGGAGACTGCCTTGGAACAGATTATGTCTTTCTGTCTCCTTTTGTTTTCAGTTTTCCTCCAAAGTGGCTTCCATCATTAGTCACAGTGCCACCAACAATGCACCCTGCTAATAAATCTGGGTGAACTGTCTCACAGTCCTTTACACAGCCTAGGTAAATTTATACACTGAAGTTACAGTCAAGGTCATAATGAACTACATAAATGCCTGTGTATTTTCCAGGAAAAACTACTGAGGTGGGAAGAAAGGACAGACTACATTGGTGAAAGTACATTAAAGCTTTCTATTAGAACACGTGGAAGCTGGGCATGGTTTCTGCTTTCAGCAGAACATGTTCATTCTTCCCCATCTTCAAAAGCAAAATGAAGTCCTCTAGGTTCTTTTTTAGCTTCTACAGTCCTCTAAAACCTTCCTTGCCTCAAGTCTTAAAAAAAAAATAAAAATCTAAGCTGTTAATGAATTTCAGGTGTCTTTTCATCCTCGAGGCAGTCTATAATGAAGTGATGCCCATTTGGTAACCAAACTGCAGTTAAAGCTAGAACATTCAGGAGGGCTTGAAAACAGGTCAGTGGTGTTTCCTTAGTGAAGGGAAACATTTTCACTGTCTAGTCACGGGTGTATCCTTAAAAAACCCTGACAATTTCTTGCAGATAGACCAGGAAAAATAAAAGGCTACAACTGCTCCTAAATAATTTGTTAAAATCATCCATGTCTTTTCAGGTGGAATCCTCTAATTCTTTTTGGTTTGGTTACTTTGGTGTTCCATGCTTAGCTCAGATATTTAGATATTTGTGGTGTGGTTTAAAATGCTCTCCTTTCAAAGTGTCTGTTCCCTTGGTAGCAATACGTGTACAGAAGTGTGTGAGTATACTTTATTAAATACCAGCACTCAGGGTATTAGACTTTGGGAATCGTGTGGATTTGGATGTGGGTTTTTTTTTACCTTATCTTCCTTCACCCTCTTGTACTACTTCAATTCAGATTCCAAAACAGTGTTTCTCCCAGTGTCCAGAATATGAACAACCCAGTTCCTGTGGGCTTTCCTAGCCTTGCAGTTTTGATTGCCAGCCCAGAAGTGGTGTTCTCTTGCTGCCAGACTTAAAAGTATAACTTGCTCTCACCTTACAAATAGAAAATGGGAGATTTGTCACTGCTTTCAGTGAAGCCAAGATCAGGTCTTCTGACCTTCCTCCGTCACAACTGTGATGCTTCATCTTTTTCTGATGTTTGACTTTTTCTCCTGTGCCCCAGCTGTTCTGTCAGAATTTTATTGCCTGCAGAATTACTGAAGATTGAGTGAATGGGCAATAAAATGGTGAATAAATGATGATAAATTTACATTTTAAGACTGATTTGAGAGGAATTTTTTGGAACTTCCTGCTGCATTACCCCAGTTAACTGAACTGGTTGTTATCTGCCTAGGAGGAGCTATTGTTCTGATTTCAGAAAAGATTGTTTTATTCGTACTGGTGTTCATATTCATGGTATTCATGACCATGTTCATGACATGTAACTGAATGTGACAAAAGTCATGATTATTTTCTGTTTTTAAAATCTAGCTGAAATAATTGATTTTAATTGTAATTTAGGAAGAAGTAGAGATTTTTTTTTAATTTTTATTGTCATCTGAATAACATCGATTAGTTGATTTCAAGAGAGTATTGCCCATTTTAGCTTGGTGAATATGCACACTCTTTGGATTGGTTGATGATGTTAGTAGGAAAATTATGCAGTTCCTACTTCTGAAGAACAACCTGTCTGTACTGGTAAATAAATGGAAGTATGTCTTGCTTTCCTTGTTGCAGGTGAGCACGTAAGCCTTAGAAGTTATAACAAGCTCCCTTTGGCTTGTGGAATAGCAGACTTTCTGTGTTATCTGTTCCACCTTGCTATACTGAAGTAATCTGTTCTGGAGATGGTAACAGCATGTGTAATTGGTTATCTTTGGAAAAATGTAATCTGGAGGGCCACGGAGAAGGTGTATTCTCCTTTCAGAATGCCAGAGTAAGTCAGGTTCACAAATTCACAGAATCACAGAATAGCTGAGGTTGGAAGCCTCTGGAGATCATCTAGTTCAGCCTCCCTGCACATAACAGGATCAGGTAGAGTAGATTACAGGTTCGGTAGAGAGTTAAATTAAAAAAGTTGTCGTGTTCAAATGGAATTTTGTGTTTTTAAATTACAACCATCTTGTTCTGTCACTGGGCACTAGTGAGAAGAGCCTGGCTCAGTCTACTTTTTACCCTCCCTTCAGATATTTTTATGGGTAGGTCCGATCTCCCCTGAGCCTGCTCTTCTCCACACTATGTGTTCCCACCTCTCTCAGGCTCTCCTCTTAACAAGAAATGATCCAGACCCTTGCAGGACTTCAGATATGTGGAATATCTGAAGTTGGAAGGAACCCATAATGATCATCAAGTCCAGCTCCTTGCTCCTCACTGCTCCTTAGGTTTAGCTAAAAACTAAACTGTATGACTAAGAGTATCATCCAGACACTCCTTGAACTCTGGCAGACTTGGTGCTGTGACCACTTCTGTGGGGTGCCCATCCTACTGACCAATCACCCTCTCAGTGAAGAACCTTTTCCTAATGTCCAGTTCTCCAGTATGTCCAATTTTCTCTTGTAATGGTGAGCCCAGTACTGGACAGAGTGCTCCAGATGTGTCTCACTGGTGCTGTGTAGAGGGGAGGGAACACCTTTCTCAATCCACTGGCAAACAGTCCTAACACAGCCTACAATGCTGTTGGCCTCTTTTGGTACAAGAGCTGGCTTGTGGTCAGCTTGGTGGCCACCAGGATCCCCCGAACCCTTTTCTGCTGTGCTGCTTTCCAGCCACTTGGCCCCTTGGATGTGTTGGGGTGTGTGCTTCCTCCCTGGGTGCAGGGCTTTGCACTTGCCCTTGCTGAACTTCACGAGATTCCTCTCAGCCCAATTCTCCAGCCTGTCAAAGTCCCTCTGGATGGCAGCACAACCCTCTGGTGTATCTCCAGTCCTCACAATGTTGTATCATCAGCAAACTTGCTGTGGGTATGCTCTACCCCACCACTGAGGTCAGAGCAGATGTTGAGCAGGTTTATTGGTCTGTTTTCAGACGTGGTTTTCCTAGCACGTACAGTATTTTATGATGTGTTTATTTATCACTTTTGATTATGTCCAGGAACATTGTTGCACATTTTGCTGCTAGGACAGTATTTCTACTTTTTGAGGGTCTATTCTCTATCAGCAATATGCTAGAAGTCTTTTAGCCTTCTGTTCTTTGTGACATTTTCTGTTGCAATATATTCCCCCCCACATTCTGCTTTGCACTTCAATACGAAAGATTCAAGTCAGATTCCCTTTGAAAATTACTGGTTTTTTTCCTTCTGGTGCATATATATGCAGAAAATACTGTTTTAAGGAAGAAAATGTCCTATATGTAAACACCTTTCTGTCTTTGTTCTCAGGGTTTGCTTCTGTGCCAGTGAAGGGGAGTTGCTGTTCCTATTCTAGCCTGGCATGGTCTTTCCAGACACGGTGTTCCATCTCTGCCCCCTGGACTGTGACAGTTGAGCAATGCAGGAAAAGCAGTTTCTTCAACACATGTAAGTCTCAAGCTGGATAAAAATTATTAACTGTAATAAAGAGAAAAAGAAAATAAAGTACTGGTTTGGAGAGATAGTCATGAAAATCTATGTATAGTAACTTATTTTTATCTCCTAAGATGGTAGTTGCAACTGCAGTTATTGACACAAGTGCATGCACAAAGTCAGTTTATTATCTTATAATAGCAAGCAAGAGTTTGTTTTATGTCACAGTGAATCAATCCAATATGTATCATTGGATGGAAAGGGGAAGCACCTTACCCTCTGTTTACTAGTCTGTTTTTGAGAATATAAATTGTGTGTTTATTTTCTAAATTATTTTTGAGCAGCAGGCAAGGCATATTGTTCAAGCTGCACTTTCTCAAAATTAAATAAGTGAAATGCAATAACATGTTAAACAAAAGCTGTTGATAATGTCCTGCTAATTGTCTAGTCGTCTGCAGTATTTGCCTGCAGTCCTGAAAGGAATTACACTCATAATTGAGAAGTGATGACTGTTTAAATTCACACTCAGGTGAACTGAGATGACTGAGGGGCCATTTCACCTGCTTTGTCGTTCCTTATACTATCCCATAAGGGAAGAGAAGGAGATAAATGCAGCAATTTGAGAGTTAAAGTTCTTTGACTGTTTATAATCCACAGAATTTAAGACTCTGCAAAATCAGGATTTCAGAATTGGTGGTATCTTACTGTTCTCAACATCTGAGTAGTGTAATACTGTGCTTGTTTTCTTTACATTTGGTAAAGAAATGAGATCTAAATGGTCATCCTCCCATCTCTCTTAGTCTTATCTAGTAAATTTTAACTGTTGAGTGATTTCAAATAATTGAGGGTAGAGAGGTCTCTGAAGCCTTGCAAAAGGTTCTACATGGTAAAGACTTTCTAAGGATGCCACCTGCAGGAAAAACTCATTTAGATAAGCAATAACAAGATAAGAATATGTAAGAAGCTAAGCACTGTTGTTATTTTGTTTATCTTAAATTTAAAATATAGCACCACAGTTGATTGCAATGTGATTACAATTTGTAGATTAGATTGTTTCCTTAATTAGGCTTACGTTCATATTTGCAAACTCTAGATGAGCTCTGTTTTACCAGGAATTTTTCCAGATGTCTTGTTAGATGACTGAATTAAAAATATTTGTTGTGATGGTATCCGTGTTGTTTGACTTAATAAAATTTTAAACAAGTTATTTTTAGGCAAACTACCTAAAGCTATTGGCTTATAATAAGGTGTAACAACCTGGAAAAATTAAAGTGTACCTCCTTTAGGTATTCAGCAGAGACAGTAGGCATGAGATTCAGAAGATAGAGGGGTTTGTATTTCAAAGTAGAGTTATTTTCTAAGAACAGTTTCTCTTACAGAAGAAAAAAAATGAAATCTTCAGAATTCAAATTGAAGTAGATACAAACAGTATAAATCACTCATATCCTCTAGCAGTGCAGTTGCTTCAGAAGTGGTAACATTTAAAATGCAGATATGACCGCTTTATGTGACACAGTTTTCAAATGAAATGTCAACCAAATGACAGTACTTTGTGACTGAGAAAGGTGACTGTACTTTTCTATCTTGTTAGTGAATGCTTATGTATCTTCCATAATACTTCAAAAAATATTACTATGCTCTTCTTAGTAGGGTCATCTATATCTTCAACATAACTATTATTTTTAATAGTTTAACTGGTTTAGATAGAAGGAATTCATTTAAATAGGAGGAATTGCAATTATCCTAGGCAATCTGTGATCCTTATCCAGATAGTTGTCTCCTCCAGCTCTGACACAAAAACATACAGAGGGATTTATTCTTGTCCTATGACATAGTTCAGTGAGGTTGTAATGAAATCATTTAAAATGATCTTTTATTCCAGGCTTCTGTCCCTCCCTTCTTTCCCCCTTTTTACCCCCTTCACTTTGAGAAGCAGTTCGGTTTTCATTTACTGGTTAGGCTGTTTCCCAGCCTTAGGAATTGTCTTTGACCCTACTCATCTAAATCAGCCAGCACAATTTTCTCAACATCCACTATGTATCCAGGTGTATGTGAGAATAAAGAACTTCGATAGTTGGACTGCATAAAAATTATGCTCTCCTACTCACAGTATTAATTCCATCAGCTACCCTTGGGAACCAATCACAGAATGGTTTGGGTTGGAAGGGACCTCAAAGATCTTGTTCTCATGCCACTACTGTGGCCAGGGACTTCTTCCACTAGACCAGGTTGCTCAGAGCCCATCCAACCTGGCCTTGAAAAGAAAACACTAATTTCTCTGTTGCTACATGATGTTTTCTTGTAGGTCAGAACACAGAATAAAGATTATGATTTTTCAGAGGTTAAAAAACTGTATTGTAACAATCAAGGGAGAATCATTTAGATCAACAATACAAAATTGTACTCTAGTAACATGTTTTGTCTCTAGATGCTTTGAGTACTGGAAGCAGTTGTAATCAGTATAAATCTCTGTTCTTTCTTGGAAACATCAATTCCTGAAATGCTGCTCCTTAATTACATTTTATATTACATTTTTGTAGTCCTATGTGAATTTTCTTTGGATTAAATTGTTTATTTTGACTACTATGTCTTACTTGAGGATCAGAATGAAAAAAAACCCCACATATTTTTTCAATTTTTTAAGAAGTTTTCTCTAAGTATGAACATTGCAGATAAATAATTACTTAGTTACCTCCTGTCATTATCAGTATCATAGGAAGAGTTTTGCTGTTTGGGCATTAAGGATGTAAGGAGTTACAATTATCCAACTGCTTACTTAGCTGTTTTTCAAAATTGATTCTTTCTTCTCCTTTTACTCCCTTCAGTTTTTTAACTTACTGCTCTTTGTCTTTCTTTGTATTCTAAGCAAGCTCATCTTGCAGGAGACAAAGAAATCTGCTTTTAGTCTCAGTTAATCAATACCTGGAATACTGTTTTCTGATAGTTTATAGCAAGTCTTTTGGTAATACTTGTGAATTACTCAGGTGTGGTCTAATTCATCTGAAGTAAACACTTGTCTTATTTCTGATATTCAGGAATAGTGTAAAAAGGCACAAAACCAAATCCTTTCCAAAACATTACAGATACCTTTTGTGTAAATTAAGCAAAATGGAGTGATGTCATACAGACTCTCTTAGTGGTTTTTAGCAATCAGCTGACATAAAGCATACTTTCAGCTAAATTCAGCAGTGGATCTCTTTCTAGTCTATAAAGTAAAATCTTATATATGACACTTTTTCCCCCCCACTTAGTAGTTATGTGCTTTATGGTAACTGGCTGAAAACGTATAGTGGCTTTTATGACTGATTCTGTTTTAGGGAGGGCACGCAGCATCCTATTTTACAAAGGCAAAATAAAGGCCATAAATCAGTAAGAGATTGCACATCCACTGTACTGTCTTCATTTTGGAACATTTCTACAAATATGAAAAGCAGTATGATCCTCATTTCTGTTTGATTTCCTTCACTTTACGATATTTCTCCTGCCTATGTATGTGCTCTCTAATCACCTTGATGCTTTGCTGCTAAGTCAGATTGACCTTTCTTGTGGTAAGATTTTTATTTTCTCCATTGCTGTGTTGTCTGTCTGTCATGAGCAGTGTCCCCACCATTGTAATCTTCTTGTTGACAGCCTATCCCTTTCATATTCCATTCTTGTCACTTCGTCTTAAGATCAGTGTGATATCTGCCATCTTATAAAGAACTCGGTTCTTTAGCCTGTAGGCTTCTGGTGTGTTTCATTAAATTCAGCTGCTCCCAAACACACAATAATATTATTATAGACTGATTAGATGAACTGAGCTTTGGTAGAAAATGTGATGTTTTCATCTGATTCTAATTTTGCCAGAATTTGTGTGATGCTTGAGTCCAAAACTTGACTTGGTCTGACCTCTTCTTGCTGGATCTGTTGGCTATGCCTAGTCTCCTTTGATACAAGACAATTTACTTACTCTATGACCTTTGCAACTTTCATCTATTGTAATTGAAGTGTTCTGATTGTACATAAATTTGGAGCACATCTCAAAGTGCAGGATTTTTAAGTGTATTCCCAGCTCAAGAGCTTGTTCTTTGTTCTCAGCCGCTTGTTGCTGCCTCTCTGCAGCCTCCTCTGTAGCTGTTACGACCCTTTGTCAGACCTCACAAACTGCAGACTGGGGAACTGTTCTAGCTTAAAAATAACCTTGCAAAGAAAAATGTAAATACCTTTATTGTATTTCCATGTTTCCAGGCTAGCAGGATTATCATTTAAAAAAAGTAATTGCTAGTTACACAGTGCTTTCTGAATAAGCTAAGAAGCTGAACAGGATTGATGATCAGCCTTCCGACTCATGGAACAGACACATTAAGTTCACTTAAGAATGTGGAATTACTGAATCATGCATTATCTACTTACCTTCCTTTTTTTTTTTTCTGAAAAAAACTGATGGTAAGGAGGTAATGCACTGCTTTAGAAGTTTTGGTGTTCTTTGGTGGGTTTCTTTGTTGGCTTCTCTGTCCTCTGCCCCCTGCATTTAGGTCACAGCTACATGCATCAGTTTGTTGTAATCAGCTGGAAGGATTTTTTAGGGGCTGACATTTCAGATACTGGGGTGAAGCCATTTGATATAACTACTGTTTGTGGGATGTTTTCTTTTTACTCATAAACCTCTGGATATCAGGGTTCACTTGAATGTCTAGAAAAGAGCGTGTAATTTCAGGCAAAAATTTGTTAACGGGGACTAAAGCCTACCCAGGAGCAAATTCAGCTCTTGCCTCATAGCATATAAGAAGTGTGATAAACATTGCTGTTATCCATGGGCTTTTCTACTTGTCTATAATACACAAATTTCCAATTATCTGCAGTACAGCTAAATTCATATTACATATTCTGCCTTGTTGAACTATTTGTATAGTATGTTATTTGAGTATGTGGTCACTTTAAGAGCCATTCTGCTCTTGGCTGTCTTGAAGGAATACTGTTTTGTAGTTTCCTGGACTTGGAGAGTTGTGTGTAACTTGCTTTCCAATGTACTGAGCTTTGATTGTCTGATCCAAGATTCTCAAAAAGTAGTCAGGTATGCTTCCTATTTTGAAAAGTGTTTTTGACTGGAAAGATGTTCATCGTATCCTTGGAAGGGTCACCTTGACACCTTAAACAAACTTACAAAAATAAACCTGGACACTTAGTGGTACTTTTGGGCATCCTGGCTACCTCCTGTGCCTCACCGTGTTGTCAACAAAGCAATGCTTCTCCAGTTCCAGTACATTTGCCAGTCTGTGGGGCCGGATCTCCCAAGTGCATTAATCAAACAAGAATGAATGGCTGATGGAAAACTGTAGCAATTTGAGCGTGGTTATTTTAATTCCCCTGGTTAAAAGTGTTTAATGGTTTGGTTTTTTTTGGTCTATTTTAAATAAACAGGTCAGTTTCTAATCAGAGAAGACAAGATTTAAACTGCCATAGTAACATCTCCCCTGAAACAAACATGTAATAACATTAATCTGCAAATAGAACAAGGGTGATGCCTCTGTATTCTGTGGTGAAAGCCCTCGTGTCTGGACTAACAGAAAGAAAAATGACCAACCTGATTGTCTTCTGTGATGAAACAACTACCTGGATGGGTGAAGGGAGAGCGGTGGATCTTGTGTACCAGCAGGTCGGGGGAGGTGTCCTGCCCCTCTACTCAGCCCTGGTGAGGATCACCTGGAGTGCTCTGCCCAGTTCTGGGCTCTTGAGGACAAGAAAGACAAGGAGTTGATGAAGGGACTGGAGCATCTTTCTTACAAGGACAGACTGAGGGAGCTAGGCCTGTTCAGCCTTCAGAAGAGATGACTGAGGCTGAACCCCATCAATGTCTATCAGTATCTGAGGGGAGGGTGGCCAAGAGGATGGATCAGGCTCTGCTCGGTGGTGCTGAGCAATAAGACAAGAGGCAATGGGCAGAAACTGATGCACAGGAAGTTCCACCTGAACATGAGAAAGAACATCTGTACTGTGCAGTGACTGTGCACTGGAACAGATTGTCCAGAGAGATTGTGGAGTCTCCCTCACTGGAGATATTCCAGGAACATCTGGGCACAGTCCTGTGCCACGTGCTCTGGGATGACCCTGCTTGAGCAGGGAGGTTGGACCAGTTGACCCACTGTGGTCCCTTCCAGCCTGACCCATTCTGTGAAATACTATCTATGGTGTCTTTTCACATAATGTTTCCCTTAGGTGTACTTTGTTTTTGTCTAAGTTACCATGGGGTCCTGTATGTCAATCCATTGGCTGAACAGTAGTTTGCAGTTAACTACTAAATACGTGTTTCCTACATCATGCTCTTGTGTGTTGGGTGAAACATCAAGACAGTGTGTGGTCCTGTACACAGCCACTGTGTGATGAGGCCTGACCGAAACCTGCGCTCTTCGATGAGGCTGTTTGAAGTGTTTTGCATTCCTTCCTCCTTACATTCCTTTTGCATTTTGTATAAATAAGGCGATAAGGGGGATGTTGTATTTTCAGAACATGAGAACAGCAGCAGATTTATGTTTTGGTTAACTTTTTGTGTTGTGTGGCTTTTTAAAGCAGGCTAACCCTTGGATATTTATAGGGGTGATGCAAGTTAACTGTCGTTGGTCATGTCCTTAGATAAGTGCTTCCAGGTATTGCTGCTCTGAGTTACTAATGAATGATTTTCTTTTAATGACCTTACTGGTTACTTGTTAGAAATATTTATCTTTGAATCGATTTTGAAAATCCTTGTAAAAATCTGCATTTGGCTGTGTGCCTGTCTGATTGCAGGAGCAGAGGCACATCTTTGCACCAAATAAACATGCATGTAGTAGGAAATTACTTTCTTAGCAAGACAGTAATCCTACAGTTTAAATTCCAGCAAAGCAAAGATCAAGCAAGTTTCAAGTTTTGGGATAGTTTTTTCTTCAGCTTCAGTTTCCAGTGTAAGCTGTACTTGTACATTACTTATGGAAGATTTTTTTGTATTTCAGTGACAGCTGATGAGCTATGGAAAGGAGCTTTGGCAGAGACTGGCGCAGGAGTAAAGAAAGGAAGAGGAAAGAGAAGGAAGAAAAAGCTGAGGAAGAATCTCAATAGAGGCCAGGAGATTGGTGAAGGTAGAGTGACAAATAAGAAGATGAAGACATCTTGACCTTTTTGTGTATAGTGTTTCTTGATTTAATATATTGACAAATTTCTGTTCCTTTCTGTGGTATTAGAACTGCTTGAGATATTTTTGTCTTTAAACAAAAAATCTTCATATGATTATTTACTGTTATTTTTGCTTTTTAAGTATAAATTCTGCATTATAAAATGCACTTGAAATATGTGAGAATTTACCATTTTGTTGCTTTTTTTTCCAGAGTTCAGAGTTGCAGTCCTAATTTGGAATAAAGCATAATTGTTCTCTGTTATTTTTAAGGACGTTCTGGTTTCCTCTGGCCTGGTCTTAATGCTCCTGTGATGCAAACTGGGAAAGTCCAGGCAGTTACCCAACGAAAAAAAGAAGAACAGGAGAGAATTCAGTCTGAAATTGTTCAGCAGAGAGATTCATGGGAGAAGAAAAGAAAAATAAGAATTAAGAGAGAGGGAGGATGGAGTGGAAAGTGTTGGGGAGGTGTCCTTCTAGATCCTCCTGACCCAGGTCCTAATGGAGGTAAGAAAATTGATTTATCTGTCTTCTCTTAATTAATCTTTCTCATAAGGGGCTTGGAGAAAGTGAGATCCAGACGTTTTCTGTGATTGAAAATTTGGTTTTGTACTTCTGTCTTATACGCCCATACATAAGCAAGCTAAATCAAAGAACAGGTTGAGTTAACACAAGTGAAATTTGTTAAAACACTTCTTAGTTTCACTGCTGTGTTATATTATAGACAGTATGATATTATGCTGTATTACAGAGCATTGTATTATGACATAGACTGTTATAGGAGTCCTCAAATATGGAAATTTTTTCTGTGTTCAGCATCAATTGTATTGAGTATGACATATAGCCATGTGTTTTTAATAGGTTCTTCAAGGATCCTGGCTTCAAGAATCAGGCTTTTTTTTTTTAAATTCAAGTAATGAAATATGGTTAAAGATTATGTAGCTTTTAGAAGAAGCTATAATAAATAACTCTAATAGTAACTATAATAACTATAGAAGTTACTGATTTCTTTCTTTCCTGAGTAGTTAAATATCATAATGAAATTAGAGGTCCTATATGTAGAGCAGAGAGGTGATTTTTTTTTTTACAATGCTGTTATTTAAACTACTATAAATTCTATAGTCGCTTTAACATTTAGAAGCCTAATCTTTTTCAACTAATTAAACATGAAAAAGGCTTACTAACTCCTCTTGGGCTGAGTTTTCTTTGTGGAACTTGTATACTTATCGGTGTCTTTCTGTAGGGTTTTATAGTAAGATGAGCTAAGAAAGAGAGTTGATGTTTTCTAGCACTGCTGTTTCAGGCTCGTTGCAGTTGTTCCAGGTGTTAAGCTTGCTCATGTTTTTTGGGCTCTGTTCACCCAGGAATGCGTTCTCCCATTGCAAGCTTGGACTTTGGAACTTATGTTGCAGCAAATCAACATAAATGGGAAATTACGTGCATGAAATCACAATTATTTTGTTGTCAGATCATCTTGCAGTCACCTTTGCTTTGCAGTCTCCCTCTTGTTTTGTTAATTAATTTCTTTCTGTCTGTGAATTTTGTCTGTTTACATTTATTGGGCATTAAGTAAAAATTCTGACATGCTTTGAACCAAGTTATAGGACAGTCAGAACATTGGCTTTCCACTGTGATCAGTGCCTTTGTGCATGTGGATTGAAGTCACCATGGCATTTTTGCAGCTTTCTGCTTTAAAAATTCATGCTGTTGTTGTTTGCTGCTTCTCTGTTCCTTTCCTTCATACAGGGATCTGTGGTGTCTGTTGCTGTAGTGTCTGACATACGGTGTTTCCCTCAGATTTACCTGGGGATTTTAAGGAGGTCTTGCCCTTCAATCTCTGAATATTTTCTGCTTGTCTTCAATTTTAAGAGCTATTCGTTCTATTTTAGTATCAATATAATACTGCAGTATACAACTGACAGATTTCCTATATTTATTTCTCTGCATTTCATTTTATTGCCTTGAAAGCAAATATTCCATGGAAGACAGTGATGTGGCAATGGACTTGGCAGACTGTCACTGAATCTTTCAATGTAAAAATAGAAGATTTGAGAAATTAAGGAATTGTTCCAAATTCTTTATAAGTCAGTGGTGGAATGTGTAGCAAGTCAAGAAAATGTCATGATTCTAGTTCCATACTGTGAACACAAGACTGTGTTTAGTTTATTCCACTAAAAGAAGTGACAGCTGTTGCAAATAATATTTATGTATTTATGAATTTTGCTTTCCAGTGTTTTCTTTGATTTTGCTTTTGGCTGATACTGTTGATGTAGATTACTTGCATTAAAGTTGGCTGTGTAAAGGCTGTTCCGGTCAGGTCAAGTTCTGCCAAAGAGAGGAAAGGGTACTGCAATCAAAATAGGAAAATGAAACTGTCAGCTTGTGTTATAAATGTGCTTGAGAAAAAGCAGTTCCTGGTTAGTATATACTGATTTCCTTTCAGTCCGTTAAAAATGTTGGGGATTTTCAGGTCCCTATAGTTCTTTCAGTATCTTTTTATTCAGAGAATTAATGATTTTGCAGAGAAGTTGGGACATTGGCTGTATGCAAAGCACTGTCAAGGTGATAGGAGGAACAGACCTGAAACTGCCAAACTGAGCAGATCCTTTTGACCTGAGACTATGGTGTGACTGGATTCCTGGTGTCTGAGTAAGAATGTGTTCTGATTGAGATTCTGCAGTGCAGCTCTTCCTAGTGTTCTGGTGTTAGATTATCTAGTAAAAAATGGAGGTTAAGCATGTGATGCAGCTTTCCCTCAGCAGCATTTGTATTTTCTAGTGAAAATAGGTACAAGAGGTTTGTAGAAAACTCAGTGTTTTTAGCCTTCAACATCTGACAAATTTAGTTGAAAATGACCAATGTATTATAAAAAAATATTGGGGGAGATACTGTAATTGTATATGCTTGATTCTTTCATGGGAATCTTCTTCCACTTCACCTTTACTTACTGTGCTGGCTAGGAGTAGAGAAAGAGCAGTGTTTTCACTTAGAAATAAAATTATATTTCTCTCAAGTTTATGGTATTTCTTTGCAATTGAAGAGGCTTCAGAAAGGGAACAGAGTGCCTGCTGGCTTTCACATCCTCTGCTGTTAGCTAGAAGTCTACTTGGTGTAGACTAACAGATCTCTAAATTGTGCCAAGATGTTTGTAATCATCTCAGAGGTTGGTTATGTGTTGTTTGGGTTGATTGGTTGGTTGGTTATGTGAAGTTTGGGTTGGCTCCCTGGCAAACCCAACTGTCGGCCACACAGATTCCCCTTCCCAAGAGAGAAGAAAAAAAAATGTACCAAAAGAGAATTGTAGTAAGAGTATATATATATTCACATGTATTACAATTATATACAATCAAACACTGTGAATCTACAGAATAAGAACGCCAAACAACTCCAAAAGGGAAAAGGGGGAAAGGGAAATGGGACAAAAATGGATAAAACCAACAACAGATACATACACTTGTAAACTCAGGGAAAAGCTCAATAAGTAACTAATACAATAAATTCTCACCAAAAGTCTTCTTAAGAGAAGCAGTTCCTTCCCCTCCCTGCAGCTGGGACAACAGTTTCTCAGATAGGCCTCAGCTCACATAGATAAGAGCTAAGCCAACAGAGAGACCTGATGTCCTCCAAGCACACAAAGGGAGAGAGAGAGAGAAAGGGAGGAAACTTTCCCTTGTCTTATGTACCCTCTGATTACGTGAAGGAAATGGTGTGGAATGCTTCCTTAGTTATAACCTGGTTACTAGGGAACGCCTAGACCAAAACCAAGAAAACTAAACCACCACATGTGTAAATGATAGAGTGGGGTTTGGTGAAGGACTGAATCCCCAGTTCTATACTGTTACAGAGTTTTGAGCTTTTCTCTAGAACCTCACTGTAACTACACCAAATAAAAGAAATATTAATTGCTTTAATTGACACCAGTCTTCTATGTTATACTGAAATGCTCTTGTTCATGAGATAAGTTGGAAAAGCAGATTTTAAGGATCTCTTATCTATTCTACTTCTTACACCAAGATGTTGCAATTTACTCCATTGTCCATTGTTTTCAAAGTCAATAGGTTTTTTTCTACAACCAAAGTGATGATAGGAAAATGTGGAAAATATATACATAAATTATAAGTATGTTAAATTATAAGTATGTTCTCAATTGCATAAAAGGAAACAAATATATTTGGAATTTATATTTAGGTGTGACAATCAGGGTTTGAAACAGAAACTCAGAGAAAATGGGATCTTTTTGGCAGTATCTGTCATTTGATGCATTTTTGGCTGCTTCTGTAAAACAGATATTGAGAAATGCTGCTGGAACTGCTGAAAGCCAAACCTAAGGGATTTGCTGGCTTACTTTGCTTGCAGCATGTGGAGACCTGTGAATAAGATCTGACTGTGCTGCATTTTGCATGGTTTAGTGCTCTCTCATTCAGCTCTTTCACTGTCTGGAGGTAGTACGTGGAGATGCCCATGTCATGCCCAAAGCTCTCCACTGTTCTTGCTCTTTCCTTCCCACAGTGTTGTAAGACATTTCAAAAATACTGTACTTTTTTGAAGTCCCTTACAATGGCAGAGCAGAAACTCCCTTCCTGTGCAGTGAATGGGGTATATTCACCACTTAGAGCAGAATATTTAACGTTCACCTGAACAGAGCTCCATGCTCATTGTTTTGTTACCTGTGGTGAAAAGATTTGAACATAAATATAGAAGTGATCCTTTTTTTTTACAGTGCAAAACACTAATTGCTAATAGAGAAAATAGTTTATGCTATAAGTGTCTTTGATGGCAAAGACATTTTTTTCCAGCAGAATTTAAACTGAAAGAGAATTTAAAAAAAAGTCTGGCCAAGTGATGCTTGGTTATTTGAAGTGATTGTGTATTGTTTTGTTTTATCCTTCCCCTCACCTTTCTGAAATTTCACAAAAATATGTATCAAGAAGTACTTGCAATTTCCTAAAATTATAGAATCAAAGAATAGGTTGTGTTGGAAAGGACTTTTTAAAGGTGATGTAGTCCAAACCCCAGATTTCTTTGAATCCCTTTTGATTGTCTAATACAAGTTTCAGAAGATCAAGAAGAATATTGGATAATACTTTAGTCATAATGGAAATGACCCATTTGATGTTTTTAATTATTTGCAGCCTTTGCTCAGTATGTGTGCAATTTGGGGGTTATTTGCAGTTTTAGAGCAGTATTTAGGGAAGAAGGTAGTTTACACTGCCAGCTAGTGAAAACTTAAAACATTCTCTTTTATACCACACTGTGGATGGTTATTTTTCATAGTATTTCTGCATTTGGAAAGAATTAGGAAGAATAATAGATACAATTTAACAAAAATGCTTCAATGTGAGTGGAGACTGAAAGTTTCAGATTTAATTTGGAGAGGATGTATAGCTTAGCTTGTAATCAAAATATTCAACATATTCTAAGGAAAGCTTTGCTTTCTGTGTGATGTTCAAGTAAAGCAGTTAAATTTGTATGTCTTGCTTTATCATTTAAAAAAAAATGTATTTTTCTTCCTTCATGCTACTCTGGTTATTTGACAGTCTTAGAAGACTGTTCCATCTTACTTCCCTGCACGTATGGTACTTGAAAAGATGAAATATTGACTGCAGCTGGAGGTTGAGGTCTCCAGTGGAGCACAACTAACCTATTTAATGATTGTAATCTCTTAATTCCAACAAGAGCTGTATTGTAATTGTAGCAAGTAGTATTACACTTTCTGAGAGGTTATCTTAACAGGACTTATTTTTTTTTCAAAGCTACTGCCTTCACATAACTTGATTTTTCTGAAGAAATGAAAAAAACCCACTTTATAAATAAGATATGTATGCTGTTTTTTCACTGACTTTACTCTAAAAGGCTGAATGGATGGAGTCAAGTAAAAAAATCCATTTCAGGTCTTTTAGAAGGAAGCAACAAATAAAGCTCAGTTTAGATACCCTTGTCCAAATTATTCTTATCTTACCTTTTCTACTTATTGCTGAGATTGCTTTATAAATTACAGTTACATAAAAGTTCTGTCTTTTTCAAGTTATACTAACTACAGGGAGATGTGCTGATAGGCAAGTAACACAAGGAAATGTAACATCCTATTTTTCTCCCAACAGAAACTTATGAAGATTTTGAAACAAGAGTCATTGAGGTAAGCATTGCGTATCTTTTCAAGGACTTTAAAGAATTATCACTATTTTATATTGACCTTGCAATTATTTAACAAGTCTTTGCTAAGTCAATGGTATAGCAGTAGAAATTAGTCTGGTATCCCATTTCAGCTGCACTACATCTTGTCATTCTGTTCATTGGGGCCTTATTTTCTCTGTTGAGCAAATAATAGCTACTTCAAAGGTAATTTTGTGTGACTGCAAAATGGCAAATGCCTGCAGATAAAGTTTTCACATTAAAGTTGTTGGCATGCAACTATAATGGGGAAACTAGGAAAATGATAGGGTTATTTTTCAGACAAAACTACAAATAGGAAATTGTATAACTCTGCTAGTAAAATAAATTAATTCCTAAGGACTTTTTGTCAAAATTTGGATTGTGCTCTGATAGATTAAATTAAACCTTGTTATAGTCCATTATGCTCTGGTGCACGAATCAACCCAGTAACTTTTTGTGTAAAGTAGAATCATAGAGTATCTTGAGTTGGAGGGAACCCATAAGGATCCTTTAGTCTAACTCCCTGCTTTTCACAGGACAAGCTAAAACTAAGCCGTAGGACTAAGATCATCGTCCAGGTGCTCCTTGAGCTCTGACAGGCTCAGTGCCTTGGCCACTTCTGTGGGAAGCCTGTTCCAGTGACTGAATGCACTCTCAGGGAAGAATCTTTTCCTAACATATCATTGGCAGACTTATTGATGTGCATTTAATGATCCTACATCCAGATCATTTATAAAAACATTAAAGAGTGCTGGCCCTAAAATTGAGCCTATTAGTGACGGGTTGCCAACCTCATGTAACCCCATTTACTATAATCTTTTGAGCCAGACCTGTCAGCCAGTTGTTCACCCAATGTATTATGGACATGGGTAGCTATACTGCAGATACTGTAGAACAATACTGCGGGAGAGAGTATCAAAAGCTTTGCTATAATCCAAAAAATCTAGATCTGTCTTCCCTTGGTCAACTAAATGTGTGATTTTATCATAAAAGGAAATTAAGTTAGTGAAACAGGACTTTTTTCCCTTTGTGAATCCATGTTGTCTGTGGCTAATTGTGTGAACTTGCCACTTTAAAACATTCTCTTATTGTTTACTTACCTATAGATGAAATTGCTTATGAGATTTATGTTCCTTCATTTGCAATTAGTATTTAACTACTTTATTATTGAAAAACTAGTCTAGCTGCTGCTTTTAAAGGGAGACTTCTGTCCTTTCTAACCGTGATCTGAGAGCGAAGGTATCAACCTGAATCAATACACATTGTGACAGATGCACTTCAGGTCTCTTTGCTTAATAGGAATGTTGACACACCCTTTTATCACTATAAAATAAAATGACTGTCCATTGAGTTATTACACAGTTTTAAGTGGGTAGAGATAACTATCACTTTACTACAGCTTCACTGCTGAAGAGTTCTGTGAAACATGGCCTGCATTTTTAGCTGTTATGTACATGTGTCCAGATGAGGTACTTGTTTCAAAGCATCTGTGTTTGAGTCTCTTTTAGTTTCACTCACAGCATATCTTGTGTTCCACCACCAAAGTGATGCCCTTTCTGGAAGGGATCACAGTCTGTCTGTCAATTGTCATGTGCTGTCGTACACTGCTGGAACAGCTGGTTTTCCTTCAATCCTTTTTAAATTGTTTGTCTTACAAAACTGAAATAACATGTTCCCAATTATTGAATGCACCTATTCTATGTCAAGAATTTGCATTGTGTACATATTAAAGTCTCAGAGTCAGATTTTAGTATCTTTGAAACAGCAGCTTTCTTCTTCACTGCACACCTCTAAGTAAACTATAAGTGCCAAACATTGATTTTTCTTTCCAGACCTTATGTCTGATTGCATTTTTCCTGGAATGTGGTCAAACAACTGTTTAAAACAGGAAAAAGTGAACCTATCCCTTGACAACAAAATCAGAGCTGCTGCCTAAAAATCTGTGAAATGAAGTGTTTACTTGGTTTGGAGAGAAAGGAAGGTTGCCATTTAAATGTAATTGTTGTCCAGGAGGAAATGAGATGTCCCAGTCCAGAACAGGACCAAATGTATAAAGCTGAGTCCTCTTATCTGCCAGTTTTGAAGGGTTCATTGCAGCACAGGGCTGCATAGGTTTAGGAGCAGGATGCAAAATGTGCAAGATCCCTTAAAACTACATCAGTATATAGTTGCCATCACTGTCTCCTTTGAGAAAAAAAACACATACTCCAAGTCAGGGAAATAAATAATGCCCTTTAATAATAGTTCTCTTACATGTTGCCTTATTTAGAGGCTTGGGACAAAGGGTGGAACCAGAAGTTCTGAATATAAGCCGTGAACCAAATCTCTCATGGTTTTTGGTTTTAGATCTTGATTCCTTGTGATTTTTCATGTCATCTGTCTTTGAATGATGCTCAACTGCCTTTTGTGTGAAATTGTTTTGTCATTCTTTGGTGAGGTACTTTTCATGAAGAAATGTTTTATTCATAAATTATTTTCAGCAACATTTGAGAATATTAATGTTATGTTTGATGTGATAATAGGAGTCTATCAATTGTCTTAATTGAAAGAGGTATGGGTAGAGTAAGACTTTACCAGAATGAAAATAGCTTTTAAATGGCCTTGAGTAATAATAAATAGTGTGTACAGGGTGCAAGAGTAAGAACAAAACTAATATAACCGAGAGCAGCATTCATTTCTTTTAAACTGTGTACAGGCATAACCTATTGGAAAGTGAATTACTTTGTGTATTCAGCTGAGAGAGAGGGATCATGAGAAACGTTCCTTAAACAAAATAGCCTGATTCACAACAGCTCCTTGTCTGAAAGTTAAAAGAATAATCAGGCAAGTCAGAAGTTGATCTGACGGACAGCTCTACTCCAGAAAAGCATCTGAGGGTTCTCTCCTGATAAATGTGCAAATAATGGGTTTCTTTGCCCTTGATTATCTTCCTGCATTTTGCTGATATAACCATCAGTTGGGATTCCATCCCATGGCCTGAGTGTTTTCTAGATTAATCCTATGTATCAAAATCATTGCTTGTTGCAGTGGGTTTTAATATCTTCTGAGACATGGAAAACAGTGATGCTGTATTGTAATCTCAGTTGGGTAATTAGAAGTCATGAGTTGGTTTATATATTTTTTTTAAATCCTGTGGAAGGGAAAAGTATAAGCTGCTTTACGTGTCTGCTGTGAAAGGGATTAAAAGCAATGGATAAAAATAACAAGCAAAGGAAATTTAGATGCAAAGAATGAGTTGAAAATGGAAATTTGAATACCAGAATAGATTGGGAGTATATGAGATGTCTGTCATTGGAGCTTTTCAAAAACAAGTTAGATAATGTCAGGAGGGGTGGGGAAAAAAATCTGTAACCTATTAACCCACTTTTTTATCTAAGTGGGTTTTTGGAGTGGACTGGGACTGATACAGCAAAGACCATTTGGATCACGTGGCCTTTAGCCCTATCTGTGTTGGGAGGCAGTTTGTAATAATTGAATTGCATGGACACTGGCATAGAAGAAGTGATATTTGTTCCTGAGCCCTGCAGTTGGCAGTGGTTTCTGTTAATTGAGAGAGCACGTTGCAGAAAACTGACTTGGTGTTACTGTGACACGTCACAACTGTCAGTTTGGGTGCTCGAGTTTGCCATTCGATGCTGGCATAATTATTTACAAACAGCAAAGTAAACATTGCTATGCAATGTTTCCATGTGCTATAGAAATCTGTTTCAATGCTTTATTATATTTGAATAATAAGAAAGCTTTTAGAAGCAGGCTGTGGATCTACTCTTATATGAGATTGCCCCAGATGTGAACTGAGGAAGAGATGTGGTTTTGCAGAAAAACAGGAGCAGCAGCAGCAAAAATTCTGTATAAAAAGCTAGCAGTGAGCCCAAGATAATTGAGTCCTGTAATTTTCTGATAACAAGTACAAGTTTTGAAATAAATAGATCTTTTTTAGCATTCTTGTTTTAAATAGATGACAGACATGCTGCTATTTCTGTATGTTTTCCGTTATCTTTATATTCACGATAGCACAGGAGATAAAAATAAGGTTTGCTGTGAAATTATACTTCACAGAAAGAAACTGAAAGCCCTTTTTAAAGCACTGTCTTATGAAAAAAAGATACAACAGGCCCTTTCTGTTGAGATTATGCTACTGAAAGGCCTGTGCTCCCTTACTAAAAGAAGTTGCTTATTAAAGTGTTTTCTTATAATGTAGAAACAAAAGGGATATAATTTGATTTTCCCTTGCTTGTAGAATACAGGCAAGCTCAGATTTTCATGTAAACTAGAACTAAAGTTGTCAAACAAGCCTGAGTGTTAAGGGACAGCAGTAGGTCCTGCAGTTTGGTTTTGTTTCTGGCTGTCCTATAGACTATTGTGTTACTTAGTGCAGGTGACTTGGGTTACCTGTTTCTTACTTTCCCTGCCAGCCTGAAGGCACCTTTCCTGTTTTGCTCATATATTACATACAAGAAGAATCTCTTTGAGTAGAACTGGTGGTGATGCTTAACTGGTATCTAACATAATGTAATCATAGTGGAAATTCAAATTTACAGGTGTAGTTGACATGCCATTCTTATTTTCACTGGTGTCATCCATCCTCAGATGAATTTTTCTTTTATCTTTCTCCAAAATGAACACAGTAACATAGCAAAAAAAGTAGCCTATATGATACCCTGTGCTATGATGGTAATTGCCTTGTAGTGCAATCAAAATTAGAAAATGAGACCTAATAATCATCAAGGCCTGAAGGCACAGAACATGAGGTTAGTGGCCGTTTGAATCTTTCATGAAGGGAAGCTTTCTAAGGGAGAAGATAAAGTTATAAATAATGCCGTTTGCAAAAGACAGATATCAGGGGGTGTTTGTCCAACACTGAAATTGCCTGCTACCACTTGTGAAAACTGTGCCTTTTGGTCACTCACTGATTTGTTCATGCTTTTTTGTTTTCATTACCTGTTTTCCATGTGCCTTAGTATAGTTTCCAGGAGAATCTATTTCATGATCTTGCCTGGCACAGAGGGTAGACTGACTAGACTGTAGTTCCCCAGGTCTTCTGCTTTCTGCTTTTTGAAAATGGAGGTATTACATCCCTTTTCCCAGTCATTAGGGACTTCACCTGACTGCCACAATTTTTCAAAAATGATGGGTAGTTGGCTTAACAACTTTGTCTGGCAGCTCCCTCAGGACTCGTGGATGAATTTCATGGGATCCCCTGGACTGGTGCACATTTAAGTTCCTTAGCTGGTCTCAGACCTGATCCTCTTTTACAGCACGCTGAGGGTTTTCATTCTTCTACTCCTTGCATTTGTCTTTCTCCACAGCTGAAGCACTTGCCATTGAAGATTGAGGCACAGAAGTTGTTGAGAACCTCAGTCTTCTGTTTGTCCAGGGTAGCCAGGTCTCCTGTTTCCTTCCCAAGAGGACCCACATTATCCTTAGCCTTTTGCTTGCAATGTATCTATAGAAGCCCTTCCTGTTATCCTTAATATCCCTGGCCAGACTCAGTTCTAACTGGACTTTGGCTTCCTTAACCTTATTCCTAGCTTCCTGTACAATTTCCCTGTATTCTTTCCAGGCCACCTGTCCTTGTTTCCACCTCCTGAAAGCTGCTTTTTTCACCCTTGGGAGCTCCTTATTCATCCTGGCATTTTTGCCTGATTTCCCCCTTGTTGGGATGCATTGCTCCTGAGTTTGGAGGAGGTGATCCTTGAATTTCAGCCAGAGTTCTTGGGCCCCTCTGCCCTCCAGGGCCCTATCTCCTAGGACTCTACCAGGTAGTTTCTTGAAGAGGCCAGTCTGCCTTCCTGAAGTGCAAGGCAGTGAGCTTACTGTGTGCCCTCCTTGCTGCCCTGAGGATCTTGAACTCACCATCTCATCCCTGCAGACAGGGCTGCCTTGGAACACTACATTCCCCACCAGCTCCTCTCTGTTGATGAGCCCAAGGTTCAGCATGGCATCTCTTCTTGTTGTCTCATCTTGCTAGACTTGCTACTTGTGACATAAAGAATGTTCGTAATTGCACAGCCTAAACCCCCTTGTGTTTTTTTTACAAGTCTTTGGAAATTGATTTCTTGCTATTGTTTTTTGAAAGGGTGCAGTAAAAAAGGCTTGTGAAAAGGAAATGCTGCATGAAATTACAGAGTAATTGTCTGAGATTCATGGTTTGACATCTTTAACTGAAAAATTACATGGTATACAGGATACTCTCTGAGTAATAATTTACTTCTAATGAGATGTTGCCTCAAATGTACTTTTGGTGTATTTGCAGGCTCTAGATTTTACTTTTGGAATTACAGGAAGGTTTTCTGTTCCATGGATGATACTGACAGTGTCTTTAGACTGACAATAAAATTTTCAGACAGTTTTTAAGGTAGCACCTGAAGCAACCTGTCACAGGAAAAAATGAGAGATTAAAGCTGTGCACTAGAATTCAGTTCTGATACTCTTGGAGTTCTCATGGATTTTGGCCTGCCCTAAAAGTTCAGGGATGCTGCCTTCAACTGGTTCTGCTGATTAAATAGTTAATTATTTTAATCTCTTTTACTTGTCAGTCTGCATGGAAGAAATAGCTGGTATTTGGAACACTTCCTTGAGAAGGTTGTGACTTAGTAATCATTGCAGAAGACAGACTAATTTGCCTGCTCCTGAAGCACTGCCCTTGCCACTGCCCACCATTTGTATGCATTTAGGGAAACCATATGATCCCCTTTCACTTGCCAGCAATACTAGTTCTGCCCACCAGCTCATGCAATTTCTGATTTTTAGGTATGGTAGGTTAACAATACAACTGGAAGACGTTCTGCCACTATGGCACAAGTCTGCTCTGCCCTTGGTGCAGTGAAGAGAAGGCTGATAGGGACATGATCTAGCTAACGTGGGTTTGATTTTTGTTTACAAGTTTATTACTCAATCCTTTGGGTAACTGGTTTCCCAAACCTTTTAGCTATATCCCTGAGCTTCTCTAGGCTCACTTGCATGGAAGTGCTTTTCCTTCAGCACTGTATCCTGCCTTCATTTTAACTCATCTCATGTTGTACCTTAGAGAAGTTTTGGGACCAGAGGTTCTCATGCCCTGAGGGGATCAGCCTCTGCAGACACTCTTCTCTGCATAACCGCAGCAAAAGAATAGCACTGTCAGGAGTGTAGGCTAGAGGTAGCAGTTTCCTAAAAATCATTACTAGAATATGATTTCTAGAAAGGAGGGCTTTCCAAGGACAATCAGGTTGGCCTGTCATTTATTCTGCTTTTACAAGAACAAAACCTTCAGGGAAGTGCTGGATTTTTACCATTTTTCTAACAGTGCAACAGCTGAAATCACAATAATGTTTAGCAACCTGTCTTTGTAACTTATTTCCTCATTGTCGTTTCTCTTAATAAATATTTGAGGTGGTTTTATTTTAGTTTTGAGAGGTGCTGCTCTTCCCTCTGTTCTCTAAAGAAAGCTGAATTTGTAGTATCACCACTGGGTAATGGATACAAAGAGACAGGTAATTTGAGGTACACTGTGATTACGGCTTAGTGTGCTTTGCATCTGTTTTCAGATTTTAAAAAATGCCTTTAAATCTAGGTTGAGTGGCAGTCTAGTAAATAGGGATAATGGTGTCTTAGTTTCAGTCACTTTTCTGTGGTCATGTTGTTTTAAAAGTGGCACATTGTTCATTTTTCATTAATTAATTCTAGTGCAGTTTAATGATAGACTTTAGCAGCATGCTTTATTTCCCAAGGCAGAAAAGAAGCATTGCTAAGCACGCTCCAGAGGAGCACTACTTCCTTTTATATAAGGAGGCATGGGACTGTGTTTTTCCAGCAGTTGTGGCTGCCTCTGTACATTATCAAGCTTGAAAGGCCTTCACAGCATTTCAGGAGAGAAGCAATGGCACTGATCATGATGGGTGGCTGAACATATTTTCCTACAGAGCTGCTCAAAAACAGCTGACAAGTGCAGTTTTAGGAAGGCTTCTGAAAAAACTTATTGTATGTGTCTTTATTGCCACATTCTGGAAAGGGAGAAGAATAATCCATGAGGAGTTTTCTACAAGCGTCCTGTCCTTTATTTTTGACAGCATGCATGCCAACTCTATTTTTGTACAAGTGCTTGTTCAGATTGGCAGTGGAAGATAAAAGTATGTGCAAAGCAAAAATAGTATGCTCTTGATGCTCCTGGAGAGATCACTCTGCTTCACTCTCTTTTCTTTCATCATTATTTTTAATTTTCTGTAAATAGCCTATTTCCACAGGCACTTTCATCTTATGGGGCTTGGGGTTTTAGCTTGTTCATGTATGCAATAAGATTGAAGAAAGAAAAATAGCTTGGAATAAGCAATTAGCAAAGCTGATATTTCTTCAAAGTGCTTTGTAGAATGTGTGTGTGCCTTGAGTTAAACAGCATCTTTATTTTCATGAAAGCAAGGTGGAATTTTTCAGAAGCACTCATTCCTAATCTGTACCTAGTGAAGGCACTGGAATTTTGAGGGGTTTGTTAGTTTGGGGCTTTTTTTTGGTTTGGTTCTTTTTTTGGTGAATTTTAGTAAGAATGTTTAAGGCATGACCAAGTATTTTATAATAATCCACTTTCAAATGTATAACACTAAAACCAGGCTATCTTACTGAAGAATTACATATAGGGAAAAGAAGGAAGCACTAATATGGAAATCATATTGTGGCTTCAAGAAAGTAGAACCTGATGCATTTGACAGGAAGAAGACAAATAATACCATGAAACAAATCCTATCTTTTGACTGGTAATTCTGAGACGTATTAACACAGTCAAGCAATATCCAGTATGGTATTTGAGATGTATCTGTTTTTATATATGCTATATATCACATTTTTATATTTTTATATTTAATATGTAGTTCATATTTTGCATACTGTATATAAACTTTATGTCTATATTTAAATAAACATATAGTTTAGTGTATAAACAAACCCAAGGAAACCAGAACAGATGGACAAAGGATCTCAGATTTTTGTCCCAAAATTGGGTTCTTTCACCTAGTGTGCAATAAGCACACACAGAATTGAGCTATTTGATTTATTTATAGTTCTGCTCGAAAAAGAGTGCTAGAGGATAAAGCTGACACACCAAAGGCCAGAGATATAAGCGTATTTGTATAGTTTTGATTATTTACAGTTCTGCATAATGAATCTACATCAGTACTTGGCTAAGCTACTCTTTGCTTAACTGTCTCTCACCTGGATTTAAAGGTACAGCACATTCTAGATTCACTCTACATGTTCAGTAAGTAGAGATCTTCACTCGGAGGCAGCTTCGGCTTCAGAGGTGGGGTTTTCACACTAAAATGAGCTAAGTTCACCAGAGGACACAATTCTGAAACACTTCTAAACCCCAACAGTCCAAAGCTGGTTTGGGCTGACATGTAACCGGTCTCTTGTCTTTTATCTCATCATTTTAGTTACCTTTTCTCACATTCCACATTCTTTAGATCAAGTTATTCTCCCCTTTCCCCAACATGCTCTCTCTCCTACTTGTACATCTGTCTCTTGTCTGCATCAAGATGATATATTAGACCATATAAGGTGGAAGACTATAAACCAGTGACTTGCTTTTAGGATCATAGAATATGCTGAGTTGGAAGGGACCCATCAGGAACATCAAGTCCAGCTCCTGGCCTGCACAGCACACCCCAAGAATCACACCATGTGCTTAAGATACTTCTTGAACTTTAACAGGCTTGGTGCTGTGACCATTTCCGTGGGGAGCCTGTTCCAGTGTCCAGCCACCTTCTAGGTGAAAAATCTTTTCCTGATGTCAAATCTAAACTTCCCCTGACTCAGTTTCTTGCCATTTCCTCAAGTCCTGTCACTGGTGACAAGAGTGAAGAGATCAATGCCTGCCCCTCCACTTTCCCTTGTGAGAATGTTGAAGATGGCAATGAGGTCTCTCCTCAGTTTCCTCCAGGCTAAACAGACCAGGTGCTCTCAGTTGCTCCTTGTATGGCTTCCCCTCCAGACCCGTTACCATCCTCATGGCCCTCCTTTGGATGCTCTCTAATAGCTCAATGTCTTTTTTATATTGCAGTGACCAAAACTGCACACAATATTCCAGGTGAGGCTGCCCCAGTGCAGAGCAGAGCAGGACGATCCCCTCCCTCACCTGGCTGGCGATGCTTTGCCTGATGCCCCTCAGGACACATTTGGCCCTCCTGGCTGCCAGGGCATTGCTGATTCACATTCAACTTGCCATCCACCAGGACCCCCAGGTCCCTTTCCTGCTTTCCAGCATCTCATTCCCCAGTCCATGCACACAGCCAGGATTGCCCTGTCCCAGGTGCAGAACTTACTCTTGTTAAAGTTCATATTTTTGGTGATTGCCCATTTCTCTAATTTGTCGAGGTCTCTGCAGGGCCTCTCTGCCCTTGAGGGAGTCAACAGCTTCCCCAATTTAGTGTTGTTGGCAAACTTAGTATTACGATTGCACAGGGGAGTCCACAGCAGAGTCAGAAGTAAATTTAGATTTCTAGAATGCCATAAGGTCACCTATCTCCCCAGTGGTTGTTGTGGTCCCCAGTCAGAACTAAAGAGCTTTCTTGCATCTCTGCTTGAATTTCTTGCAAAGTCTCTGTAAATATTTCTAGTTCCAGGAATGAAATCCCATTTCCTTCTTCTTCCCCTCTCTTAAATAAAGTCTTCTTTTCAGCAACTGTTATCTCAGTCATGAGGCCAAAACTGCACTCTGCAAGTAGATTTCAATCCCAAGTTTTAATTCATGTAAAGCAACAACAGACCTTAAGCAATTCCTAAGAGCGCTTCTAAAATATGTTAAAATATGAGGGGGGAGGTTAGATATTAGTGTCACTTTCCATCTTTTCCCCCATGTTTTTTCATCATGCTTGACATCAGGCATAAAGCTGTCAGCATTAGAGCATCTGTTGTGCCTCTAAACACAAGAGAGGGGATACTTTAATGAAACTGCACTGACGTAACTTTTTCTCTGAGTCTGAATTTTTAGCAACCTTTATGTATTTAATGCCTTGACGCCAGTGCAGATGATACCCATTGACAAAGACAGTGTGTGTGTGTGTATATATATATATGTGGTAAGTATATATTACAGACCTCTAATACCTTTTTTTTTTTAACTTAACTCTCTTTGAAAAAAAACCCAAACCCAAAATATTTGGACTGTGCAGTAACAAGATGCTTTGTGTTGTTTTTTATTTCAGGTGAAAAATGTGTTTTGTATGAAGGCAAAAGAAGGCAGAAAAAAATCAATACGTGCCTTAGTGGCTATTGGAAATGGTAAAGGGGCTGCAGGTATGTGTATTTACTGTATGAAAAGATGCCAAATTTATCACTGTTTATAACAGCACTTCAGGAGGCATGGTGATTTAAAGGGACTTCTGTACTTCAGTGAAAAAGTTACCCTTTTTTCTGCTGGACAATATTGAAGTACCTGTAAGAATTTTGAGTTTCATCTATAAAAGTAATGTTTATAATCAAATTATATACTTTGTTTTGTCTAAAAAAAGAAATAGACTACTTGGGACCCTTTGAGTGAGGTCTCATGGTAAACTTCAGTGCTCTGCTCTACCCTTTTGTAGACTTTTTCCTTTATGACTCTTTATAATGGTCTCTTCAGCAGGCAGTTTGAAATCTAACCACAGTCTGTGGCATAAAGTAAATAGGACAAATCAAAAGAAACATAAGGTTACGAAAAATCTTGTAATATGCGCTGTGGAAAGGGATTCTTTTCCTTTCCCAGCAAAGACTGGGTAAAGAATGCCAGTCAGGGGCATTCAGTTTAGTTGTGATTTCCTTGTAATGAGGCTCTAAGCACAATTATGTATGGAACATAGTGATGGCCAAGCTATCTCTAGAAACAATCAAACCCTCTCGGGGCAGCATGTAACTTGGATTAACTAGCCCTGGATCCCATGAAGGCTCTATGCAGCCACCCTGTATAGCAATGAGTTTCTTGCACATTTCTAGTTCTGTTATCAAGGAAACAGTGTTTGTCTTTCACTCAGTTTTCAAATTTTTCAAATACCAGGAATTAAAGGCTTTATTGTTGGTTTTACAGGATAAATTTTTTTAAGAAGCACCCTTGAATATGCCAAGTTTTTCTTCATAAGGAGATAGTCTTCATGCATTCTCTTGTGGATATAAACCAGTGTACATTAAAATTCCCTTTAGACATCAAATGGATGTAGAGATAGGACAGCTGTGCAGAACTAAATGAAGAATCAGTTAAAAAAATTAAAAATATAATAGCTGTGAAGGAAATAATCCCAATAATCTAAATGATAGAGAATTCTTACCTATATAGGAGGCAGGAATATGGCATGTATTGTATTGGTGACAGTACAGGAAATTGCATTTGTATTGGTGTGTGCCTCTACTAAAGAAAAACCTGCTTTCAATATGTATGTAGAGCATTCACCTTTTGGATGTAAATAGTCTCCTTTTATTATGAGCTGAAGAGATATCTCTCATGATGGGATCTAGGTGGGAGCTTTAATAAGACAGCTGTATTCCCAGTGAACCAGAGTTTTACAGAACTTCATTTATGGGAAAGATTCAAGTCCAGATGTGTTTCTGGAGCTGCATTTTGGTTGCAGCTTAGAGTGGGGGAAAACTTATATAGAGAGAAAGGTGTGGTTCTCTGGCAGAAAGATATGTTACCGTGAAAAAGTTCTTCCTACCTCTTCTTTGGAAAGCTTTGTCATGAAACATGTTTTCGCTGTAATTCATATGTCCTGAGTGATTGAATTGAGGTTGTCCCAGTGAACACATTTTTGTCATCTTCTAATGTATTACATGACTTCACAGCATTAATATATTGCTATCGTGCTCTCTGTGTGTGTTTAAAAGAATAGCAAGGTTTCCTTGCATTTTCTTGTACAGGAGTTATAAAGTGACTGAGACCTCTGGGTTCATGGTGTGTGCACAAGGAAAGCTGTCTCAATCTGATAGCAGACACTACCCTTGACTGCCTCTTCCACAGTAGTCTCCAGACTAGTGGTCATATCCTTTTTGCTTGTAGCACCATAACAGTCAGCATGGTATTTCTTTCCTAGACATTTTCAAGCCCATTTCTGCTGTAATGTCTGCATGAAATTAGTGAGTTGGTGTTGGCCAATAGGTTCAATCCCATTGATTTTTTTATTAGGTTTTTGCATACAGGTAACCCACGGCCCCAGCTGACACAACAGAAACATCAGAGGACCAGAAAAGCTAGATTTACTGCTTTGAAGTGAAATTATTTTAATTCAATCCATCTTGACATTGCTGGACTCTACAGCATTTGTAAAAATGGTTGTTACATCATCTTTTTCATTCCATACAGTCAGTTGCTCTCCTGCTCTGAGCTGACTGCTGTGAGATCTTTAGTTGAGATTTCACTGTTGACCTGGTAAATAGGAATAGGTCTGAGGGTTCAGAGGGAATTAGGTATCAGTTTGTAAACTGGCAGTTTGTATATTCACTGTTCTACAGGCATGCGGTTTTGTGCAAGTACACTATTCTGTTAAACCTGGTTTTCATAGCATGACAGTTTTCATATTCTCTATTTCACCAATAGTAAGCCAGTCTCCTTTGCTTCTAGGGTCTTGAAGCTACTGTTTGTACATAGTTGATATATCTGCATTAGCTTCCTTTTTTTTATTTCAATCCCTTCTCTTTAAGCAGAAGAATGCACTTTTTTTTTTTCTGAGGCAGTCACCACTTTTCAATTGTTTGAAACAATTTTGGTCAAACACACAAGCTTAAGCCTTATTTGTTTTCATTTGAGAACAAGCAGTTGGAATTCAGATATTGCACATCCATAACTGTTTGTTTCTGTGATTTTCTCTGAAATGTTTTCTGAGTATGATCCGTGCAATGCAGTGGAAATTCTCTGGAAGTTCTCGGTTTTTTTCTACTTCTCTTTCAGAAGTTCCTGCATCATCTATTTCTTAGCAATAAAATTACTCTTTCTGTCTTGCAGGTTTTGCATTCGGGAAAGCAAGTGACAGGATGAATGCTTTACGGAAAGTATGTTGATTGAATATTTCTTGCTTGATGATAAGCACAAGTAATTTGTACCTACACTTTTGGAGTTTATTCTAATAATCAGTATAATTTGTATTCTTTGCAAAGAAATAAGCCTATGTGTATGCTTTTTCTATGTTGATACAGATAATCATAGAATCATTTAGGTTAGAAAAGACGTTTTAAGATCATCCAGTCCAGCCATTGATCTGATACTGCCAATTCTACCACAAGCCATGTCCCTGAGTGTCTCCACACCTTTTAAACACCTCCAGGGATGGTGACTCAACCACCTCGCTGGGCAGCCTGTTCCAATGCTTGATAACCCTTTCAGCTGCAAAGTTTTCCAATGTAAACCTTCCCTGGCAACTTGAGGCAATTTTCTCTCATCCTATCATTTGCTATTTGGGAAAAGAGACTGGCCCCCACCTTACTTCAGCCTATTTTCAAGTAATTGTAGAGAGTAATAAGGTCTCCTCTCAGCCTCCTCTTCCAAGTAATAGGAGGTGATAGCAAGATTAGATCTTTTCTCCAGGCTAAACACCCCCAGCTCCCTCAGCTGTTCCTGGTAAGAGCTGTACTCCTGACCCTTCACCAGCTCTGTTGCTCTTTGGACATGCAAAGTGAAATTGCCCTGCAATGAAATTCTGTTAATGCACCCTTTATTTTCTTTCTATTTTGTTTTCCGTGGCTGTTACCTATCCCCTGCCCTTGGTCACTTGTTTCCAATATCTGTATAGCATACAGTCTCCTTATACTGTTAATGTGTTGGAATTTTTTTCTTCAACATGCATAATGCCCTTATTAAGGCTCCTTCAGATTTCAGAATTTTACTTGTCCATCTACATTAATCTAGTCTGTTGTAATGCTCAACTAAGCTATGAAAATAGCAATGCTAAAATACACAAAGTTTGATGAAGTTGTTGCTATATTGAGAAATCTTTTTAATGTTAAATCTGTTAGGAGAAAGCAGTTCTTTAGAGAGAACATTTTCATTTCCATAAAGTTTAGATGTGGCAAACCCTTCCTAAGTTTTTTTTCTTGCATTTTCTTTATCCAGTTAACTGAACAATGGTAAATTTCAAATGCTTAGTGGAAAAATTCAAGGAAAAAAATGTTTTCTTCTTTTATTCCCTAGGCAAAGAATAAAGCAATAAACTGCTTGCATTATATAGAGCTGTATCAGAACCACACAAGTAAGTATTATGCTTTCAATATAAGTACTGAATATACCAACAAGAAGTGGTTGCAACTACTTGCAAAGCATAAAAAAAATATTAACTAAAATTTTTCGTATCTGATGCATTATATTATTATTCTTCATGCATTATTTTGCTTCTGCAGCATGCTGTGTGCAATCTTAGCCCCAGACTGCTTTAGCTGAACTGTGGTGATGTTAGAGTACATAGTCATCAATCCCTGTATTAAACAGACGACCATTACCTGGAATGAATATGTGCTTTACTCTTTACTTCCACTCAGGTTTGTATCAACTGTTTTAGGAAGGTCCATGAAGAAAGGTTAAGATTAAATAATATGGAGTTGTTAAAATATTGAGAGGTTTATCTCCCTTACAGTCTCCTGCCTTTGCCATGAAAGATTGGGACAGACCTTTTAGCAGGGCCTGTTGTGAGAGGACAAGAGGTAATGGTTTTAAAATAAAAGAGGTTAGAGGCAGACTAGATATAAAGAAGAATTCTTCTATAATGAAGGTGGTGAACCACTGAAATAGGTGCACAGAAAGGTGGTAGATACCCCATCCCTGGAAATATTCAAGGTCAGGTTGAACAGGGCTCTGAACAACCTGATCTAGTTGTAGATGTCCCTGCTCATTGTAGAGGAGTTGGACTAGCTGACCTTTAAAAGGTCCCTTCCAACCCAAACAATTCCATGATTCTGTGCTTAAAATTCAGATACTTAATGCATAGTATTTCAGGCTCTTTAAAAATGGAAGTGGGGGAAGGAGGTAATAGCAATATTAGGTCTTTTCTGGCACACTTGAGTTAAGGAAGTCAGATACTGTCAGGGCATTTTTCCTGACAGTGAACTCCTGTCCTTTACTGCTTTCTGTGCCAGAGATGATTCCCTGTTGACTCAATCCAGGGAGAACCCTGGACTGGAGAGTCAGTCTGATGTTTTCTGGTAGTTTTTTGTTAATTCAATTTAATTCCATACAAGTCATCTCTGATGTCAAACATAGTACCAGTATACCAAATATTCAGTTATATTTCAGAAAAAGTTTGAAAGACAGTACCTTACAGAGTATATGAGCATTTAACCAAGATAAGTGTAGATAAATTCTCAGTATAATAGAACTTCAACTTTAAATACAGAACTTTACTTTTCTTCATGAGTTTATTCCTTGAGCATTATTATTTCACAGTAACAGATTAGAGATTTGATTAAAAGCTGTTGGTATTTCTACCATGCTTTCCATTCTACTTAACACAGAGGTCCTCTCTGAGCCATCTTGACTGCAGTGCTAGAATCCACTATGCAGTCACTGATGTAGATGTATATAGCAGCCACCCAAGTTTGAGGTTCCTTTTGAAGCAGAGAAAAGCAGGAAGACTGGAAGGGTAAACATTCTGTATAGAAAATCCAAGAATGGTGATGCCTATGAGGAAATCTTATGTTAAGAGCTGAATTATTAAACAGTCTGAGTAATGAGGAAGGTTAACTTGTCTTATGTGAGCTTACTTCAGAGCTAAATGAGGCTCACTGGAGGCATACAGACCTATTTTTCAAATGGTTTTGTATGCACTGGGAACATAGTATTCACAGATATGTCAACATTCATAATCTATTCCAGAAATTTACCTAAATGAACACTTCTCTTTAAAGAAGTCAGAGGAGAGTAAAACCAACTGGCCATTCACAGTTCAGAAGAAGAAAGGTACTAGAAGGAAGAATTTAGCTGTAATGCCTTCTTTTTCTCCCCCTCCAGTTTACCATGACATTACAGTGAAATTTAAAACCACAAACATCCGCATGAAGAAGCAAAACAAAGGTAATTAAAGCTGCCTGCAAATTTTGAAGTTTTATTAATTACTGACTGGTATTTATTTGATGAAGTTAAACTTGTGCAGTGTCTAGTCTGCCATGTTTTAAATGTTGAAAATCAGTTGTTTTTCATGAGAAATACCTACTATTGATGACATGGCTTTGCTGTTGTGAATCAGAGTTTGTTCCTCTTACACTGGTGGGAACTCTATTTGTGGTTTTCTTTCACTTTCTAAGTGTAGTTCCTTTGGTTTTAAATTAACTAGATGTAGAAAAGTCTAATCTAATCTAATTAGCATAGACGTTGCGTACAAAGGCCTTTAGAAGAATCCTGCAGGTTTTCCTTCCCACCATGTGCCCTATGAGTGCTTTGGAGAACTGATAGGCTCAATTTGATTATTTTTCAGTGGGTTTTTTTTTTTTTTCAATTGTAGGGTTCAAGACAAGATTCAGAGGTAATTTAGTATGCAGTGATGGGAATGTTTCAAATGTGAATCAGACTGCAGGCTGCATCTGTATGCCTGTCCCTCCTAAGTTCACACTGGGATAACATGGGCAGATGTCCCCCCTCAGTTGCCTCAGACTTCCTTTAGTCATGAGGTGGAGCAAGAACAGCAGACAGCCTGCCACTTCCTCAAGACCATTACTGCTTTATTCTCCTTAAAATAAAGAATTCCCACTGTGGAAACTAGAGGGATTATCTACCCTTACTCATTGTTTTGCACCATACCAACAGAAAGACCATCTGATTGTTACAGTAGCTGGTTGAGCTAGATGCTCACTAGCCAACACATGCACTCAGTTGTCCCTCATGCACTCTACACTCACAAGTCCCCCTGAGTATGAGTATGGACCCCTTGCCCACCTGATACCCTGGACTAGATGTCCAGTCTGGCTTGTGGACACACATGCACACCTCACACTTACCAGGACTGGAGAAGATGCAGATGCTCAGCCCCTTCTCCAGCAGCCGCCACCAGGCAGACAGTCTGTGACTTGTGGTGCTGCTGCAGCCACTGGTGGGTTTGTATAGTGCTGTCAATTCTCACACCCCTCCCAGTCCAGATGTCCCTTGGTTTACAGTCTCGGAGGTTGCAAAGTCCAGGTTGATCTTCCTGGAAGTGGCACCTGTAGTTTCTTGATAGCTCACCAGTTAGCAGTGATGTTCTTGTTATTGTCTCTTTGGTTTTTTTAAATCTGTGTCTCTGTGTATTTTGTTTCTGGTTTCCCCTTTTTTTCTCGATTTCCTAATTGACATGATCTCCAATCAGATAACCTCACTAGAATAAACATTCTGACACACTGTCATCAGCTAATGTGGCTGACCAGGTTTGGTTCTCATCGCTGCCTTACCATTTGTTGGTCATATTTGTGTCCCTTCTTGTTCCTGTCACTGTCATTGACATACCCTTACAGCTGACAGTCCATTGGAAGTAGTTGCAATTAAAAATGCTTTCAGTCTTCCATGGTACTCTCAGCCTTTCCTGATATGACAAATGCTCTAGTCCCCTAATCATCTTCCTAGCACTTGACTGTATCCAATATGTCAACATCTCTCTTGCAGTGGGGAGCCCAGAACTGAACAGAGTGCTCCAGGCGTGTCTCACTTTTGCTGAGCAGAGGGGAAGGATCACCTCCCTCAGCCCACTGGCAACAGTCCTAACACACCCCAGGATACTGTTGGCCTTTTTTGGTGCAAGGACACGTTGCTGGCTCATGGTCCACTTGGTGGCCACCAGGATCCCCTCAGCCCTTTTCTGCCATGTTGCTTTCCAGACATTCAGCCCCCAAGATGTGTTGTTGCACGTGATTCCTCCCCAGGTGCAGAGCTTTGCACTCACCTTGTTGGGATTCCTGTCAGCCCATTTCTCCAGCCTGTCAAGATCCCTCTGGGTGGCAGCACAAGACCTTCTGGTGTATCTCCACTCCTCCCAGTGTTGTATCATTAGCAAACTTGCCAAGGCTACACTATGCCCCACCATTGAGATCATTTATGAAGATGTGTCTGGGTGAGGCTGACTGTCCTTACAGTTGTAGGAAGGAGGAAGTTGTCATCAATGCATGCTAGGTATTTCCTGGATTTCATATGCCCTTCTATACTGTTTCCCCAGCATCTTTTGGGATGGTTAAAGTCCCCCATGAAAATCAGGGCCTGTGAACACGATGCCCCTGTGTCTGTAGAAGGCCTCATCCGCTTGTTCTTCCTAATCAGGTATCCTTTAGCAATTTGACATGCCCTACAATGTCACCCATATTGGTCTGCTTTTTCACCATAAACTTACCCATAAACTCTCAGCTGGAATCATCGATCCCCAGAGCAGAGCAGATCTCCACATATTCCACCTATTTCCTCACAGCAAGGGCAATTCCACCTCTTTGTCTTCACAGTCTTGCTTTCTAAAGAGCCTGTATCCCTCCACTGTAGCACTCCATTCATGTTAGCCATGTACCACATCTGTGATTTCAACAAGACCATTAGATCCACATGTTTATTCTCAGTGCTGCATGCATTAGTGTACAGAGGCCCCTAAACATGCTGGTTTCCCAGAAAGCACTTTTCCATAACACTACCTTGGCAGACCCTCCCTTGTTTACATGCAAATGCTGGCAGTGACCCTACTCAAAGCCCTTCTGATGATTTTTGCTTTCCATTTTGCTCTCATCACTCCAGACCCTTTGTTCATCAATGCTGTGTGTCATACCCTCAGAGGGCTGGTAGCTCTCTCCCTCCCTTGTCAGTCCTAGTTTCAAGCTGTCCATACCACATCAGCCACCCTACTGGCAAAGATACCTTTGTCCTACTTAGCAAGGTAGGTCCCATATCTCCCAAGCACACACTGATCCTCAGCAAGGTCCAATTGCCATAGGAAACAGAACTCTCTTGCCAGCACCAACTCCACACCTGTTGTTGACCTGTATTATCATTGCCCTCCTCGTTAGACACTTTCCCTTTCTTGGCACATTTGAGGAGAACACTGCCTGGGCCCCCATGCCCCAACTATCATCCCCAGAGCTCTGTAGTCACTTTTGATACTTTCCAACTTGTTCTTGGCAGTACTGTTGGTGCCCTCATGGAAATAAAGGCTGAGACAAAGTACCTCATTGAGTACCTCAGCCTTCTCCGTATCTGTTGTCTCCAGTTCTCCCTTCTCGTTTATCACAGGGGATACTCTTTCCTGGGCCTTTCTCTTCTGACCTGTGTACTTATAGAATCCCTTCTGGTTATTCTTCACATCCTTTGCCAAGTCCTATTCCATCTGTGGCTTGGCTTTCCTAGCCCCTGTAGTCTCCCCAGGTCACCTGTCCCTGCTTCCACTGGCCATGTATTTCCCTCTTACTTCTCAGTTTCAGAAGCAGATCTTTGTTCATCTGTGCCATTTTCCACCCTGCCTTGCCTGATTTCCTGTACACTGGGATGGAGAGCTCTTGCACTCTAAGAAAAGTAACCTTAAATTGTTGCCAGTTCTGGTTGGCTCCTTTGTCCCTAAGGTCAATTTCCTAGGATATCTCATTCATCAACTCCTTAAACATCTGGAAGATCTCTCTTCCAAAGTTCAGGGTCCTGACTTTGCTCCATACTAGGCCCACGCTCCTTGAGGTCATTCACTCCACCAATGCATGGTCACTACAGCCCAGGCTGTCCTCACTTGAATCCCTGGAATCAGCTCATCCGCACTGGTGAGCACCAGGTCCAGTAATGCCTCACCTCTGAGAGGTTTGTCCAATACCTGGACCAGGAAGTCGTGTTCCCCCATCATATAGGCAGGATTAGACAAGTGAAAATCCAAACTGAAAGGTTTGATGTGAATATGTGAATGTGAACTTCACTCAGAGTAGTTCCTTAGTGTGGATTTAAAATGGATGTTCTGTTTTCCAAACTCTGCTTAGTTATTACTCAGAAAATCTGTTGTAGATTGCCTGTAACAGGCTCTGTTAGTTTATAGGAAGAATACATTTTAAATACTTCTTTTGCTTCCCTTTGTATTGTTTTTAGTGTGAGGAAATGTGTTGCATATGAGCAACCCTGTATCTTTTATACTGGGTTTATTGAATTAAACTTCAGTTCAGCAGGTTAAACATGGCTGAGCCCAACTTTTCTCCACAGCTGGAATCCTTTGCTTTTGTGTTTGGAATAAATTTTGTTCAGAGACTAATGGATTAGTCTGCTGGCTTCTGAGTTTCATGTATTAATAATCTGCAGAAACTTAACGGAGGTAAGGTGGTAGAAAAGCAGCAATAAAAATGCCAGAAATTAAATGCTTTCAGTCAGTGAAAATGAAACTCTCACAGCCTTTCAGAGGTAATTCACATGTAATTGTGTCTAAAGCTTGACTTGCTTTGTAGCACAGGAAACAGTATTGTCTCAAATGGCAGAAAAAATAGCTTTGGATGGTTATAATTTATTTTGTGATTATAGGTTCAAAGAAAAAGGGCCATAATGACACAATAAAATATGCAACACTGGAATAGATTTTTTTTGCCTCCTTTACTCAGCAGCAAGACCATCCTGCAGAGCTTTTCACCTTTTAAGTAAGATCCATTAGAACTATCGCAAATCAATTTTTAAAGATTACTAGTGCTTGGCCATGTGCAACAATGGCTCTGGGGAACAAGAGAGCAAAATTAGGCTCCTCAAAAAAATAACTTGCCCATTAAAATCTGGCAAGTGTAAGGAAACCATTTGCAGTTAATGCCAGTGTACTACAGCTACACATTGGAGTTCATATAATCTTGATCTCTGTCATGGAAATGGGTGCAGATGACATGCAAACCTCTGTTGTGTTTGTGGATTTTGAAATGTGTTTGTCTCTCCTTCACTTTGTGCCATGAATATAACAAAGTGTAATTCATGCCAGTTGCTGGGCTAGGGAAAGTGAAGTGATTATCAAGTACCTTGACAATCTGTGCTGTCTTACTCTCTTGACAGTACATAGTATTCTGTTAGTTTTTGTCAGCTGAAAGGGAAAATTATCACATTTTTGTGGCTGCTGGCTAGTGGCTGTTGTATTTTGCACAGACTGTGAAGTTGGTGTATTGCTGTTGCTGAGTCAGGAGGAAAGTCAATTTTGGAGATCAACTGCAAAGTGTGAGTTTGGTATAAATGGGTGCAGTGGTGCCTTCCTCAGTGTTCAGGCAGCTTCAGTCCCACTTTCATTGCTCAAAGCTTTGCTCACTGAGAGCCAAATAAAATAAAAATGTGGTTGGTTTCATTTGGCTACCAAAAGGCTGTGAGCAGCAAGAAGCACCAGCATCAGTGGGCACTCACCCTCTTTCACAGCAGCTCTGGTTTTAGACTAGACTTTTCTATTGCAGCATTACTGCCCACAGACTGACTTGATCTTCCCTTCTCCTTCCTTCCTCAGTTTCTCTGCCAGCTTTGTGTCTGACAGAGATCTTGACCACAATCTCAGGCTTTAGGAAGGCACTGTAGGCCTCAGCAGCAGTTTCCCTGGGAATGAGAGATACTGACATGGCTTCTACTGCAAGGTCCTTCTGGAAGGAAGCCCAAAGCAGTTTAAATCCCTCCATCATGTTATGTGAACCAGGACTTAAAAGTCAGATTTACCATCATTAGGAGTTACTGAAACTGTTGTTCAGTGGTTGCTCACTGGAAATTGCAAAGGAATTGGTTTTTAATTTTATGTAGGTACTGCTTTTTAGAACAGTCTTTGTCAGGATCCAGTTACATTTACATCCTCTCCCTTTGTAGTGGCTTCTTTTTAATACTCTTCTATGTAAACTTGTTGCCTTGCTTTTCTGCTAATTTTGTAGTGGTAGTTGTGGGAAGTATTAGGGTGTTATTTTTCTGCTGAGTAGGAGAAAGGAATTGCCTTTTGTTTGGTGCATGTTCACAGGGTGGGGGGCTATGTTTGTGAAATACTGTTCTAAAGCTGCCAATGGTACTTCTAAGGAATTCTACCCAAACCCATGGCATTAAATAATTCTTCAGGTTGCATTTTTAATAGTTTTAAGTTTTGAATTTATAGGTGGCGACATTTTGATGTGGTTTTGCAATATTTTAAGTAAGGTGTATTTGATGTAAAAAACACCCCGTGATCTTTGTGTTGGCATGGGGGCAAAGACTGGCAAGAATGGTCTTCCCAGAATGGTTTTGCCATTTTTAACATATAATGTGTTCTGACGTGCTAGGTAACAAAAATAACAGAGCAGTGGTCTTAGTGCTCTCATCTTTCTTCTTAGTAAATTGTATGCTTATACATAATCACATAATGCTAATTTACATGTCTTTTTCCCCAGGGTATGGTCTTCGTTGCCACCGAGCTATTATCACCATGTGCAAACTAATTGGCATTAAAGACATGTATGCCAAGGTTACTGGATCAAAAAACCTGATTAATATTACCAGAGCTTTCTTTAAAGGCTTGACCCAACAGGTAGGTGAACTCTCAGTGGTTCTATCCATTCTATCTGTCAGGGAACAGAAGGGGATGGATATTGTAATAGTTTGTGGTCAAACAGTCTGTATTCTAGGCTTAAAGTGAAGTGATTTTCCAAAAAGCAAACAAAATCAGCAAGGGTATAATTCCTCAGCAGTTTTATAAAATTTTCCAGTCAGAAACAGATGTAGGTAACTGCCTGTTCCACAGCCAAGTGCCTGCAGGGGACATCTGAATTTCTGGGCTTTCATTTGTTGTGTTTTCAGTGACATTTGAAAAATCATGGGCAGAGGAAGTTGTGGACCAGCTGTGGTTGCTGCTGCCTGTTTATTTCTAAGTTTTCATTGCCCAAGGAGTGAATGTCACAGCTTCTATTGCTGGTATAATTAAGACCTCTGAAATAAGTCAGGGAGGTGGTGTCATTTCCTCTAGCTCTTAAGTGCTCATAATGGAGATATCTCTGTCTGAGCCAGCTGCCTGTAGTTGATGGAAAAGATCCAACATGCAGCATTTCATCTGACTTCCTCTGAACACCAGCCTTAGAATGAGTCAGTCCTTTGGAAATTCCTGGTTATCTCATTCGTTCGTAGTTTTGGTAGCTGCTAAAATTTAGCTGCATTCCAAATATAGCCCTGCAAAGCTCTAGTTGTCAAATCTGCCACCCTGTCCTAGCCAGCTTTATCAGTTTAGCCACAAAAGGTGAGGGGGTTATGATCCTCTTTGCCTAATGGGATAGTTACAGATCTCATAGCTTAGCAATATCTGAGGTTAATCAGACTTGAGCAAGTCTGGCCTGTATTTTCAGTGCATTGTCTCTGAGAAGTCTGACACAGAATGAAGAGAAGAATAGAAGGGCCTACTGTATAGATTATTTGAGAGATATGCACTTGATTTATTTTCTTGACCACCCTGAATGGAAAAAAAGCCCTATACACATTTATTCTGTAAAATCTGACTGTTAACAAACACCTTGTATGTGAGGAAGAGGTGTAGTTGAAAATAATGTTATATTCATATCATTATATTAGCTAATATTACCTGTGAGGGCAGTAATAAGCAATTTGCTGTTGTCAAAGCAAAATTTGTGTGCATATAAAGACATAAGAACATTCCAGCACTTTACTAACATGCCAACCTGCATGCTTATTAGCAGAATATTTTCTGGCCAGATCCTTTCCACAAGCAAGTTCCTCTAAGATGACATGGTAGTGCTAGTTAGTATATCTGCAGTCTAGCTATCTGAAGTTTTGCCCATGAAGGTGAGCCTGACAAGTCATTTAATTTACAGTTTTAAACTGTTTATTAGTAAGTTATCTTTTTTTTCCCCTACCCTATATGCTATATAGAGTTTGACCTGAAGTAAACCTTCATTGTGCATCATTGTTTTGGTTCTCTTTCTTCTCTCCTAACCCCAGGAGACTCACCAGCAGTTAGCAAACCAGAAGGGTCTCTATGTAGTGGAGTTCCGTGAGGAGCAAGGCCCTCTGCCCATCGTCGTGGCGCTGCCTGAGGGGGCTGTCCGGGAGGATCCTGAGCCCGAAGATGAGGTCCCAGACACAAAGCTGGAGTGGAGTGAGGTGAAAGAAGCTCAGGGAATGAAGAAATCTCCCTGGGCAAATGTCAGACGAGCAGCATGTTAAAAGCTTCAGTCCCTCTGTCTCTTCAGCTCGGAGATGCAGCTGGGAAAGCCCAGCTCAAACAGATACGGTATCTTGGCTTATGTTTCAGAGGAGGGCAGCAGTAGCTCTCATGCCATTCATATTGCTGCTGCTATTCAACCATTCAGTAACACTGTTTGCTTTCCCACAATTTTTCTGACCACTGTTCAACTGAGGATGTTCAGATGGAAAGAGTCTTTGTCTTCAAGCATGTATTTACTTGATTCCAGAAGACGATTTTTAATCAAGAGCTCCCATGTTTCTTTCACAAGCTCTTGGGAAACTTTTGAAAATACAAGATTGTGAAAGCCATAAAAAATCATCAGAGTGGGTTTGGTGTGGATTTGTTGGGGTCTTTTTCTTTTGCAAAATGTTAATGTTTGGGAGATCTTAAAGCAAGCATCAGTAGTGGGAATTAATGTGTGCACCCTCTTATCTCACTCCCTGAGCTCACTCATTGTGGTAGGGGAACTAGAATCAGAAACTAGAAGTTGCATGCCTTCTGATGGTGGGGAAGGGAGACAGGGTGATGGTGGGCAGTGGCTGTAGTTGTGCAAACACTATTCATTCAAGTGGAATTCAAAGGAAGCAGAACCCAAATACCTAAGGACAGCCACCACCACAGTCTCTTCTGGAATATTGTGATATTTTGACTGGCTTTGGAAGTCCAGTCCAAAACTGCAATCCAGCCTTTCTTATGGTATTCTCCTCTGCAACGTGTCCTTCATTTTCTGCCAGTTTGGTACTGAGCACAGTAGAATCTTGGACCCTACCCAGAACTCAGAAAGTGCTGCAGCTGTCAGAGGATTAAAGAAGGAAGAAGTCCATGATACAGACTAGCCTCTGACTAGAGATGGAATAAACCCCTTCACGTAGCAGACCTCCAAATGCAGCACACAGGTAATTACTAGTTGTTAGATTAGCTCACTGGCTGGAGGGGATCCTGTTGGTTGGTCAGTAATCTAGACATTCCCAGTTTGGGGGCAGAAACTGAGACATTTATTGAACACTCGCTCTACTATATATAGAACCAAGAAGCAGAGTATGTTAATGAGGAGGGACAAGTTATTTTAACTAGGGCTTAGAAAATTCAGTCACTATATTTCATCATAGGGTAAGCATTTCTCCACATCAGGACCACCTGGGGAGGGGGGAACAAAAGGTTTCTAGATATCTTGCCATATCTTGAAAAGTCCTTCCATATCTCGCAAAGGGAGACAGGGCTAATACACACAGATAATTGAAAACCGTTCTAATCCTCAGGTATCTTCTCCTGGCAGGCCCCTGTCTTATCGAAGGGAGGAACCCCTCTCAATATTTGTTGCCCAGGGCTTGCTGGACAATCCCTTCAGGTCTCCATCTGTTAATACCTGATTTTCTTCCCCAACAGGATTTATCACTCAAGTCACACCATAAGATAAATAGACTCTGCATCCATGTTACAGGACACAATGCTCTACCTGACAACTCCATGTTTTTGTCTTGGGCATCTCAAAAGAAACAGTAGAACCAAGCCCAAACAGTGTCTTCTCACAAAGTATTGAAGCAATCCAAGCTATAAAACAAGTTAGGGATTAAATTCTGTGCCTCCCAGTCTGTGAGTGCTTGTCATGGCATTTCCCTGTATGCCAAAAGATGCTTGTACCACCCCTTTTGTTAGTACAGGAGAAAATACCTTAGAAATCCTTCAAGACCAACCTGGGAATTTACATTTGAAGTTCTGATGTTAAAGACATTTAGAAGTAATATTTTACATTGATTTCAGTGTAGGTTTCTAAAGACAGCAATTGTGTATATACAAACAGGCAAAGTGAATTTAATTGTTTTACCTCATTCTTGTAATGAAAATTCTAATTCAAAGGCCGTGCCTGCTGAGCAGTTGGCTAAAGGCTTTATGCCTGCTTGTCAGCTCAATCTAAATACACCTGCAGTAGGATTGCTGAGTGCAGGCTTTCTTGTAAGCAGCCTATCAAGCTACTGTTTGAGAATGCATGGTCACATTTAACTTGCATCTTACTGTTGAGCAAAATCAAAGATTAAAAAACCAGGCTAAAGGAATCGAATCTTGCTGCATTTAGATGACCTTCAGTTTGCCTCAGTCCATGCAGAAACAGGGAGCTGGAGTGAGTTGGCTCTGCTACTGACCCAAAGCAACCTCAGGTTGAACAGTGAGCCTAAGGTGACTGACTGCATGAGCTCTTTGTCATTTGCTTCCCTGCAGTGAGAGATGGATCATGCCAGCATTTTATCTCTTCTCAGAATCAAAATCAGTTGTGTATCAGTAGCAGGTGATTGCATGCAGGTTTGGATGTCCTTCTGCTTCCTTGCCCTCTGTTCCTACATTACTTCACCCAACAAATATGGAAGAGCCCCCTGTATTCTAGCCTTAGGATGCTGAAAGTGCCACAGGAGATCCTACAATGCCACTGCTGCACAAAAACTGGGGATGTAGGTGATGTCAATGTCTCCAGCACTGCCCCATCTGCCTAGTGAGATAAGGTGGCAGCATTGGGCAGAATCTTGTGTCATCTTGGGGAGAAAAAAGACAAGCTGTAGGACAGGTCATTAGATAGCAGCACCTAATGCAGCGCAAGTTGTAAAGTTCAGCTCTCGCCAGCCAATCTGGGCCTGAACACTCTTCCTTGTGCAACCCAAACTGAGACCTCACACCCCATTTTCCCAGCTTGTGAGGCACAGGGGCTGTTACTTGGCACAAGGGTTCCAGCATGTCTTTTGTGTGTAGAGGTTGAACAGACATCTCCCTTGAACCCTTCTTGGTCACTCAGTAATTTCTGTTCTTGCTACTTATGCAGGGAAAGCAACACGTTGTTCCCAGTGGATCTTTTCTTCATCAGACAAAGCACTTGGAGATGTCTGACTGTTTTATAGCTGGTGCCTCCAAGAGAATCCACACAAGACTTGCAGGTCGCCTGGTGGGCTAGTAGATATGAGCTGTAAGATAAGGAAATGGTAGGATAAATGCCATTTTCCTTTTCAGAACTTATGGTAATATAGGAATCCCAAATCTCCCTTTTTCTTCAAGGTCTGCACACTAGGTGTACTTGCATCTGATCCCATGAGGGTCTTCAGGAATGCGCTGCCTTGTCTCTGCTCTCTGAAGAAGGTTTAGAGTTCTTCTCAGACACACAGGACAATTATTCATGTTTGAGTACTTCCTGGAGTCAGGAGTAATGCTTGATCCTGTTGGCATAAGGGAGACCAGGGAGCAGGAGGGCCGGGATCTTGGTGCAAAGACCAGAGGTGGGAAATGAACCGTAACTGAGTCAGGAGAGGGAGAGGCAGACTGAGCTGGCAATGGATCACAGTGTTCCCTACACAGAAGTAATCTTCTGTGGGCTTACTATTTTCATAAGTTTGTTCATATTAATATAGATGCTTGTATAAATGTTTTACCCAGCATACAGAGTGCTCATTGCTCACAGATAACGCTGGCTCTAAAACGAGTAACTCCTGCATTTTCCATGAAGCTGGTCATAAGTTACTATTAAGTTTCTTTCAGCTTTCAGGAAAATCAAATTCCTCTCCTGCAATTCAGGGGAAGATGGAAGTTCTTCTACCTCATTGCATTGCTGGAGGCCAGGTATCCAATGCACAAATATTTGGGAAGCAGTTAACATTTCAGTCAAGCCACTCAGTTAAGCAAGAGCAACCAAGATTACAATCTGGGCATAGTTAATGAATGTGTCTGTAATTTGTTTTTAACAGGAACTAGGGTTTTGCCTGCCTTCAAGTGGATAGATTGTTTTAACTAGCATGTAATTGCCTGCTCTCTAGACTAGGTACCTTCAAGACCTCTTTGTCATGTTGAGGAAGCTGGAGAAAAGCAGAGAGGGAAACTCCAGTTCCAGGGCCAGCTGAAACCTGGTGGTGGCTGCGAGCTCACAATAGGCCCACTGTTTTAGCAGTGTGAATGGGACTTGTAAATGCTCTGGAAAAAAAGGCTGATATGTGGCTTTTTAAATGGGCTGCTCCATCTAGCTACATGTGCAACAAAATCCCAGGGATGGGGAGGATGTTTTTCAAGATGAGGTACCAGTCTGGGGGGATCTGGCAGTGCCTAAGCAAACGCAGAGATGGGATGGAGCAGCCACATATATTGGGGCAGGCTGGGAACAGCTCTGCAGGCAAGGAATGCCAGTGCCTGGGATCAACAAACTGCAAGGGCCAGCCATCTCATATCCTGGGGAGCCATGCCAATATGCATTTGACCCTATGGAAGTATCTCCAAGTGAAAAGGCTTGCTAGCCTGCAGTGTTCATCATGCCTAATATTTCCAGTGGCGCAACAGCAAATTCTCATGCCAAGGCTGTCCTTGAGGCTCTCTGTGGCCAAGAGATGTGGTGCACATGTGGTAGGTGGTCTATAGGTCCTGGAAGATTCTCTCAGCCCCAGACAGTATCTTTCCCTTCCAGAAGCATTGAGGTGTTCCATTTTCAAAACAGCTACCTTGGGCTGCCTGGCTTCCAGGGCATGTTAATCTTCAGGGCCCCATTGAGATGATAGGAAAGCTGGGCAGGATGGGCAGTGGACACTTTTTTTTTTCATTTTTCTTTTTTCTCTTCTATCCACCATGCAGGGAACATTCATATTTCTGCAATTCCTCTGGTACCTGACAGGTGCAACTCAGCAGCCTGATGCAACAAAGCCATACCTCACTGTGTCACTGTGCTATGCTGGGGCACAGCCCTGTGCCAAACAGGGACACTCATTCACCCTGCAAGCCTTTTAGCTGCATGGCATTGAAGTTGCGGTCACATGGGGAGGCTTTTGAACTTTCAGTACCTCTTTTTAGCAGCTCATTCTTGACCCTGTGGTGGTGGTCCTTCCATCTGCCCTGTCCTTCCCAGGATGAAACATGGCCCAGGTCACACTGGGGCCACAGAGCCTCCCTCCCTGTGATACCTCCACAACTCCTCCTGAGGAGCACCCAGCTGATGAACACTCGTGCCAGCTGCATAGGGCTGTCCTTTCCCGGGGCTGGTTTCCAGCAAGGTTAGGCTAATACTGTGGGGGAGGTCTCTCAGAAAACTGGGTGGGGACAGAAGGAAATAGTGGAGCAGCAGGTGAACTAGTGCAGACCGGTGTGAACTGGTGTGAACTGGTGTGTGGCAGAGAAGGGAGAAGCAAAGAATGACAGAGCAGAGATGGGAACCCTGCCAAGACATGGGCTGTAAATGTAATGGCCACAAGGGACACGGATGTGAGGGGACAGGCAGCACTGCTTGGTGCTGAGGTGCTGGCCACACCTGGATGCAGTAGAAAGACAGAGATACCTGATCCCAGGGTATGACTGCAAATGTCTGCCTTTGTAAACAGACCCAAGCAGAAAGGTTGAATCATCTCTGTGTTTCAACATTAAATTCAGGGGCACTGATAGGACCAGGGCAAACTTGGGCACCAACACCCCCTCACACACCCAATGATGATGTGAGGTTGAAACCAGTTTCAAAAGGTGGATGTTTAACTTCAGAACCGTGTGCCATTGTCCAAAGTGGCTGTGAGTTCGCTCCCTACTCTGAAAAAGGGTTTCTTCTTCTGCCGCTGTTGCAATGAGGTTCTGTTGTCACAGTAACACAAGCAAAACAAGTCAGGCTGGTTTTCAGCAAGGAAAAAAAATGAACCCACAACCAAATGTTTTCCTTACATTGCAATTAAAAAGCTTCAACCCAAACCTGTAGTCACAGGTCAAAAGTTCGCCCAGATCTGAAGCAACAGAGGTACCTACCTCCAAGTCAACTTTTATTTCCTTTTTGTTCTCCAGTCCCTGTTGTTATCCAGGAAGTTCAGACTCAAAATGCTCCACAAACTGGAAGGGATAATTTGCTAGCACTGCTTATTAGGAACCTCTTGCATGTGAAAACATCCCTTTTTGGGTCTAAATCTCACTGAAATTGATTCAATGTCATGGTTTAACACCAGCCACTCACTCATTCCCTGTGGTGGGGTGGGGGAGAGAATTGTCAGGTAAAAGTGAGAAAATTCATGTATTAAGATAAATACAGTTTAGTAGGTAAAGCACACAAGAAAAGCAAAACAAGGAATTGATTCACCACCTCCCATGAGCAGGCCATGCGTTCAACCATCTCCAGGAAAGCAGGGCTTTATATATAGGGCATGATGCCATATGGCATGGAATATCCCTTTGGTCATTTGGGGTCAGCTGTCCCAACTGTGTCCCCTCCCAACTCCTTGTGCATCCCCAGCCTCCTCACTAGTGGGGTGAGAAGCTGAAAGGGCCTTAACACTGTGAGCGCTGCTCAGCAATAACAAAAACACCCCTGGTTTATCAACACTGTTTCCAGCACAAATGCAAAACAAAGCCCTGTACTGAAGAAAAACATCTCAGCCAAAACCAGCACACTCAAGTTAACACTCACTGAGGTTAACCTGGGCCCCACAGGCTCCCCTTGCCAGAAAAACCCTGTCTTTCATGTCCAAGTTTGTGCCTCCTCCGTAGGCATTGCCCTGTAACAGTGCAGTGCTCCTGAGGCTGTACAGGGCTTTGTACCTGTGTGCAGCAAAGGAGGACATAGCAGGAATGACTCATCTATTTTCAAAATCACAGCAAATCCACCTTTATTAGCAACATAATGCTATTGTAAGAAAGAGTAGCCATTCACCAAAGACAAGAGTTGATTGCTTATTCAAGTCGTCATTCTAATCATTCATACAATTCTCCTACAGCCTAATACACACCTTCTAAGTTGTATTTTGTAGGGAGATCAAATACAGTGGCAATTCATGGCATTTCAATTATTATTTCAATTATTCAATATTTCCCAATTCCTCAAAATTCAGCAGTACCCTTCAGGGGCTGCAACAATTCATATTGCTTCTGTGGCAACTTAAATATTGTCCCCATTTCTCATCACAAGTAAGGCATTTTCAGGAACTGTATAAAAATATTCCTTTTGGTACATCAGGTTTAGGGAAGGAAACAGACTTAAATGGACAGGCAGCAATGAAAATTACATGGTTTCATACTCATGCTCCTTAGTGCTGGTTGTCCAGGTTTCCCCTGATTGCAGTAACAACCCTGAAGACATAAAGGTACAGTTCAGGGAGATTTTAGCACTTTGAATCCAAATATACTATGTTTTTTAAAGCTGGAGGTTTTTTTGTTTTGGGCCCCATTTACTAGCATCAGACTGTACCGAGCCCAGAAGAGACTGAAGGGAAACAGATTGTGCCAGGATATACCTATCTCTGGCAGGCTCCTTGTCTTCATTACCAAGATCCCACATAAAAAGCCACTTGTTCATAGTATTTACATTTAAGAAAAACCAACCCCAAACCCTGCCTGGAAGCTGCAGTTGTTCTTCAGGTGACCACAAGGCACACTTGGAAGGGAGGCTCTCAGGATGATTTCCATCGCAGGAGCGAGCCCACCTTGTGGATCACATAAACCAGGGTAGCTAAGAATGCAAATACCTGTGATAGGAAAAACACATCAGCCAGTTAATTTCCTGTTACGTGGCATGAGTTTCAGCACTGCGCCAACACCTCATGATGCCTTATATTTCTACTGTCTCTTGCATGTTTGGAGACATTGATGCTTAGCAGAACTGTGGCTGGTTTCTCTCCCCACTCCCTGCATGGTTGATGCAAATAAAGATCTGCACTTGAGACCACTCCACAGTCACCTCCTGACCTTCCCTCCCCTACTTGGTAGGCACTCACCACAGCAGCAATATTCTCTCTATATATCTCTGAGTACTCTGGGGGCAAGTAGGCAGCGCTGTAAGTCATGTAGGCTTCCAACACAGCAGCACTGAGGTAGAACAGAGCTGCTGTCTCCTGGCAGATGACATCCTGAAAAACAAGGGTCACACAAAACTTTTCAAGGAGGAATCACATTGCAAAGGGTTAAAAAAGGGAACCCATGCAAGCAAGCTCCAGCCTGAGATTTGGGTTGCAGTAGCAGCACTCTCCTTTGCAGGAAACAATTGTCTGTCTGAGAAGGAGAGACCCTGAGGTTTGTCACATCCACTCACCAAGGTGACCCAGGAGCTGCTGCCCCCATGGGCCCCGCAGATGTAGAGGAACAGGAGGGCAGTGGACATGACGAAGCAGAACACAGAGACAAACATCACCCAGCCTTGCAGCATGGGTACCGGGACCCTGGAGGATGCCACCAGGATCCAGACAAGGCCTCCAAAGATCTGCAAGTGAAAGTGGGAGACAGGGAAAGCATGGGATAAAATTACTTATCCAGAGCAGAGCCCAGGGCCACACATGCCTCTGGCACTAGCACTGCACATGGCAGTAGCCCATGAGTTCTTCCCAGCCCCCACTTGAAACTGGGTATTTAGCTGGGAGCATCTTCCACTGATCTTGACCCAAAAATTCCTCTCTATAGCCCTGTCTCCTGGTGTCACTGCCATTCACACCCTCCCTGCAGCACCATCTCAGAGGGCTGGTTCAGACACTTCTGAAGGTTGGTTTTAACAGACTGGTTTTAACAAAGACGCTGGTTACAGAAAGGCATGTTTGCTTCACACCCAGTGTGTCAGACCCCTGACAGGAGCAGTGGCCCAGTTCACCTGCTCAAACAGCACAGACACGTGGCACTCACAAAGGCTACAGACATTAATGAAGGCCAAGTGCAAATATTGCCCTGAAAGAAGAGAGAACATGTTTAAGAGAGGTAATATGGCCAGTTTTACTCTCTGAGGTAGGAGAAATAAGCTTGAGGGGGGAGCTTATATTGCTGCTCCAGCTGTTTGGGTCATCCTTCGTTGACTGCACCAGAGCTGTGCAAGGTACCAGTGCTGGGGTGGGAGCAGGTTGGACGCCATCCTTCTCAGCCAGCCTTGGGAATTTGCCATGGGTTTTCTGGTGGGGTGGGGAACACAAGGACAGCTGTGTTTATGCTCCATCCTTTCTCCACCAGTAGACTCCTACATAAGAGGATGATTGTGATGTTCAATGTTGTGGAACATCTGGACTGCAAGTGGTGCCTTTGCACTAAAATGCACTCTGTAGCTTTTCTGTCCTACAGAGCAGCCCAGTTGTTTCTTGAACCTGTGCAAAGTTTAGTCTGTGCAGCATCCTGAGATGAGGAGCTCCTCAGCTGAACCCACACTGTGAGGACTAGTGCTGCTGTAGGGACCTCCCTCATCACAAGCTGTCTTGGATTTGCAGGCAAATCTCCAGAGGCAGGAGAGCCTTGCTGACTCCAAGGTCATTCTGATCACCAGTGTATCCCAGTCAGCATCCAAATGTAGTACCTGTGGTATTTCCATTTCCTTGGAGACATTTTGTAAGTGGAAAGAAAGTTTCTGATTTATGATACTCAGAAAACGTTGCACCATTTCTGTCACCCCACATTTGTAGGAAAGTCCATTCTTCCATTATTCAAATTAATATATTAAATCAATTATGTGGTTGAGGTCTTGCAAACACCTTAGTGAAAACAGATCTTCCAAAGTGCTGCTGTTTCAGTGCCTCTTGTAACAACCAAAGACTGACACTTGAACACTAGTCCAGTCCCAATGAGTGTGTTGCATCTGAAGATCCCAGGGAAAACCTTATATTTGCTCCATTAAAATCAAACACAAACTGAGGTGAGATATGAAGTTTGCGGAAGAAGTATCACTTCTTACTTCCTACCGCTCACCATCTCCCCTTTCTGCAGGATGTGTTTACTCACTCAGGCAAGTATGTTTGACATGGTTTGATTACTTACGTTGGTTTTACGGTGCTGTTGTTCAGCAAACGAATAAAAATGGAAAGGCTTTCAGTAATAACCCACAGCAGGATGAGGGACAGCAATCTAAGAAAAAACTTAGCATTTAAATACCCTTTTACAAAGCAAACATATCTGTTTTCACCTTGTTTTAGCTTTTCCACATAGGTCTGGCTATCCATATATGCGGAAAGTTCTTCAAATAAAGTAGATTACAGGAATTAAACTGAGCCTCACAGAATAAAAATGGTAGTTCTTAATCAGCACGCGCAGATGTGGCAATCATTTGAACTGCAGGCAGGATCTTTGGGAAATTTCACAACTGTCTTTGCATTTGAAATGCCAGCTTTTTTATTTTCCTTTTGTTTTGTTTCATGGTTACTGTATTAACCCATTGTAGGCAAGCTCAGCTTCCACTAAGTAATGAGAAACTCTTTATCCTTCTGAATGCTGTGATTCAGGGCAGCCACCTCCTTTGTACACAGCAGAGATCATACAGCTGCATAGCATAGAGTCCTACATGTCCTGGAGATGGAGAAATCCAGTTATGCAGCATTCCTCCTTCCTGGGTGGTTCCTGAGCCTTTAGGATGCACATTTCCAGATCTTACCCAAACCAAAGGATAGGGTGCTTATTTAAGCAAGCAGCCTTGCCAAATCCCCTGGAGATAGGAATTACAAACAAACAGTTCCAGGGGAATAACCATGCTGAGACCAACAACAAGCTCAGTACCAGGACTAACACAACTCAGGGGGAGGCTTGGCTGGCAAGTATCTGCCCAGCGAAAAGCTCCACAGGGACTTAACACCCTCCTTCATGTAGCTGCAGCAAACCTGGACCTTGTTCTCAGAGCCCAGGCACAGAGGCCAAGTCTCCAGAGCACAACTGAAGGAGCTGAAGCAAAGCCTTTCTCCACATCCTCTTTGCTGGATTGCTGTCACTGGGAAAATGAAGTAAATGCTGTAAATCCCAGAAGCGTGGGCCAAGTTGTGTGACAGGACATTTGGTCCCAGATGGCAAAGCTGAAGTTTTTAGCATTAAATAATCCAAATGCCATCCTACAATACTCAGCCAAAGCCTTTAGATCTGGATGCAAGTGCTCAGGCTTTGAAAAAAGCCTCTCAAACTCTTGTGAGAAGAGAAGGTTTCATGAGTGGGGCAGAGGACGTAACAAAAAAAAGGTGCTGATTGAAACTTTCCATCTTTTCGTTAGTGGTCACAGCAACTGCTTTTGATCACCTGTGCCAAAACCATTAAGATTATGATCTTCTCCTTCTCAATGAAATTACAAGATGGAAAGAAATTACATGGTGTTTGCGCACCCTTGGCCCACCCACACACCCAGCATGGCACCTCTGGCTGAAGAAATTCTCTGCTGAGCAGCAGGGCTTGGGCAGACCTGGCTCTTTGCTGCTGCAAACAATTACCCCAGTTAGTCTTAATCCCCCGCTTTAAACAAGCAGTTTATGCTCTGTCTGTATTATCTGCTAAAATCACCTTCTAATTCATTAATTGGCTCAATTTTTCAACCTGGTTTAAATCCACCAGCAAGCCCTTCAACTTCTTTTAGGCAGGAAATTGCAAAAGGTTTTCAGATGCACTGGGAAAATCCTATTGCAGACTAAAGGAGAGCTTCAGAGCCCTGGCTCAGGCCTTGGGGTTTTCTCTGAGGGTGAACTAGACATTGGAGCTACCCCCAGACCCTGGTGGCTTGGGGACCAGGCATAGGTCCTGACCCACAGCTATGGGTCGAGCCCCATCCCTCAGACACGTGCAGCACGTGTGCCGGGTGCCCCACAAGCAGCCACTGCCCTCCCCCAGAGAAAAGTCAGCACTCACGAATTCAGGAATGAGCAGCACATCTGGGAAAGTCGTCAGGACAGCCAGGCCACTCGGCAAAGAGCTGGTGGAAGCTGCCGAGGACATTGCAAGGTGATTACCAGGCACTCTGGTTCTAACTTCTAAACGCAGCCTCCTTGCCTCTCTCCCTTCTCTCTTCTCCTTCCTGCTCTCTCTTCTTTTCCCCCTGCTTCCTGCTGACAGGTGAAGACAGCTGTGAGTGGCACAGGTGTAGCCCAGCCCTGTGACCAGGGCTGACAGAAGTCACATGGCGGGTTTTCAGGAAATGGGGGCAGCCCTGAGGCATTTTGAGTGTAGCTGTCTCTGCACAAGCTGAGCGTGCAAGGCAAGTCCCTGGGCGATGGTGGGTGGCACTGGCTGACATCTGAGGGCAATGGGGAAGATTTGTACCCATGCACCTGGACAGTCTCTAGTCCCCTTTTATTTGCACAGTAAGGCAGGTTGTCCCCGGGCAGGTGAGCTGGCCACAGCACAAGGACATGACAGCTACAGGAAACAATGGGGCCAAGAAGTGCCTCACAGGCAGAGATACGTGCCAAGACAAGGACAACCAAATTGCCGAGTGAACCACTTCCATCATCTCAGAAGGAGATTGGATACGCCAGGGTAACAAAAATGACCTAAAATAATAAGATTTTCCAAGCCATTTGGATTTTTTTTTTCTTTTTCGTCTGTAGTCCATGGGACCAAGTCATTCCCCTTCTCCTTAATACAGAATGTTTACTTCTTTGTAACACACTCACTTGGATACCCAGCACTACCACATAACTCCAAAAGCCAAGGCCAAAACATGAAAAATCAGGAAAAGGAGCAAAGTATCAGTGCATACTGCTGTGGACCAGTGACCCCTGGAAGAAAGGGGGCCTGTTTCAGCCAGGCCCAGTGTAACATGCTTGCTCTTCCACAGCTGCTCCTATGCACAAGGCCCTGGTGCAAAGTCCGGAAGAGGAGGACTGCCCTGCTTCCAACCCCACATTCCTGGCACATGCAGCTCTGGTAGCCACCATTGTCAGCTCTGGCCCAGAGCCTCCAGCAGGCTCCTTCCAGCTGCAACTGGGGCATGTTCAGTCACTGTTGCTTTGCTCTCTGACTGCAGGAGCTATGCTGGAATAATTGTGGCATCTGCAGATCCTTCTGTCGGGGAGCATGTTGGGTTTATTTTGCAGCAGGCATAGAGTCAGGAGGATATGGGAAGAGACCTGCAGGCAGGAAGGGAATGAGCACCTGCCCTGAATCAAAGGGTCACAGAAAGGTGGGGGAGAGAAATTGCAAGAAAGGAAGAGAGTGTGAAAACTTTTCCTTAGAGAAAGCAGTGGAGCAGATGAGGAGGCTACAAAATCAGAAAAATTGGACAAATACTTTTAATAAGCAATTAAGCGAGGGGGATGGTACCCACCTTTTGGTTTGGGTACCCACCTTATTTTATACAACATGCATAGGTACAGGACCAGAAAAAGATGGATTCTCTGGGATATGCCTGAGCCCAGGTGGTTTGGAGTACCAAAAGTGTCTGAAAAATAATCATCACCAGGTCTTCCTGTAGGCCTTGCAAGGGCAATGAGCAAAGCATCTGGGCAGCCTTTACAGGACCTGCCAGATGGGCTCCAGGTGTGCTCAAAGAGGCCTGAGGGGGTGGGGGAGGATTGGGCGGCAGACCAAGCGCAGAGCCCCAGTGTTGGTGTGGTTGTGAAGGGGCTGCCAAGGGAAGGTGAGAGCCACCAACAGCTTTCATTCCTCACCACTTCTGTATGGGAGCCCCACTGGTGGGCGTATGTTTTGGACCTGGGTGAGGGTTAGGTGGTAGAGCAGGCACAGTGCTGGTGGGGCAGTGAAAGGGTGTTATGGATACCTCTTACCCAGACTTAACCTCTCCTTCCCNCCCCCCCCCCCCCAAGTAGTCCATTAAAGCAAGAACCTTTAAGTGGTATTGCTTCTGGAGACCTTTTCTCACCCAAATGCAAAGTCCATGCTGACCTTCATGACTTCTTCAAAGATGGGAGGGTGTTTTCCTGCTTCTCTAGGAAGATTCCATGTGCCATAAGATGCCATAGGTATACATATGTATAAAACCTTACATATGAGGCAGACCCACAAACCAGCCAGCAAACAGGGAGAGCAGAAAGCAGTGGGATTGCAGGATGCAGAGCTGCACAGAGATGGCTCCAGAGGGGCTCTAGCTGTCTCTGCAAGGGGCAGGGATGAAGCTACATAGCTCTCCTTTTCCTGGGAGCACAGGACTGGTGTGCCTGAGGAATGAGCAACTGTGTTGTGAGAAGCAGGCACACCAGTGCTGTTCAGTTCAGGAGGGATGCGTAAGCTTTGAGGAACCCATTCTTTGTCTTATTTACAAATTATTGGTGATGGATTAAGAAAAAGGGGTTTTAGTAACACAGTTTTTGGTGTTGAAGAGTGCTGAGACCAGCTTGACTAAACTCTCTTAAATTAGACCCATCACGAGGGTGTTTGTCCCAACCTCAGCTGGGCATCAACAGGGATGTGTAAGACTCTGGCAGAGAAATGAGAGACAGAAGTTTTGAGCAGAAGAAACCAAAGACCTGGTAACATTCAAAACCAAAGAATTCTGCTGAGCAGGAAGGACAAGACAGAATCTAGAAGCTGTAGGACTCACAGTCAATCACTTCATACTGTAAGACCAATCCCACTTTTTCATCAGCAGGGATTTCCAGGGAACCTCCCTTAGTACAGGAAGGTCCTTCCCTTGGGTGGGGACGTTCCTCAGTGAGTTCTGAGTGAAAGAGATGTGCCCACAGTCAGTGGTGTGGGTGAGTAACATCAGTTTCTGTTTCATAGTAGTTAAGCTAGTTCTGATATTGATTTAATAAGCAGTGCACTATATTAGTAATTTTATTGTGTAGCGAATAATTCTGATTAAATCCTTTTGTCTTTTTGCCCATTTTGCATTTATATCTCATTACATTTTTATCTAATCATTATTATCATCATTTAAGTAAAGCAGTCAAGTTTTATAAAGGCACAATTACACCTATAAAGCCCTTCTAACCCTCGTGACTCATCGGGTGGGTTTCTCTGACTAACTTTGTACAAAAGGTCCTTTCAGTCCCTGAAACATGGCTTATCCTGGTTTGTTTCATGTCCTCCTCTGTAGAGGAGCCAAGATCAGAAACTGGGCATGTACAGGAATTGCTTGAATGCTAAAGGTGCCATGAGAGAAAGCTCTAGCTGGCATTTACCTCCCCTGCTCAGCCTGTCATCTGCATCTGGAACACTGGTGCTTTTCATTCCCGCATTAAAGCCCTGTCATTTTCCTTCAGGAGCCTACCACTGAAATTTGGAGTCAGCCACCTAAAAATAAAAAAAGGATAGCATTTCCTTTCTTGAGGAAGAAAAGAGCTAAACCCAGTGCTGGTGGTGCAGATGACAGTGTTCCCTAGGGAGGTATAAGCCAGTAAGAGCTTTCTGTCTGGGAAAGTTTTCTCTGACAGAGATCCCTGGACATACACAGTTCTGGAATTGGTATCAAATATTGGAAGTGGGCTCAGAAAGAGGATGACAGTGCCTTTATTTGTTAAGGAAAGCATCTAGACCCGTTGGTGGTGATGCAATTTGCTGCCTGGGAAGGTTAAAACCAGCAACATATTTCTTTCCTCATAACTTTTGTGTTAGAGCAGTCCCTAGTGGACATATTCAATACTGGAGGCAGTATCCAAATTTTGGTGGTTGGGCTCCTGAAAGTGGATTGCTCCCACAGAAAAAGTGCTATGAAAGAAAGCCGTTGCTGGCCTTTACCTCCGCTGGGCAGCCTGTTGTCTGCACCACAAACACTGGGGATAGCTGCTTGCCTGCCAAAATAAGTGTATTTCTTTTTGTCCTGGCAAACATTTTGTTTGCCAGTATTGTCTATAAATTTTCAACTTCTGATCTGCACATTGGTTTTCTTGGATAGTGTCACAGTACACATTTACCAAGTACACAGCACCATATGATGCAGTTCTGAATGGTGACAGTGGGAAGGTAAAAACCAACAACACCTCTTTGTCCAGGCACCTTAAGTGTGGGAGCATTTTGTGGAGTTTTGGATCCTGACTCTGTGAGAGTAAAAGAAAGGAAAGCAAAGGGTCTCAGTGTTGACAGTGGTGCAGTTTATAGGTTACAAAAGAAAAGGGTGGTCCAGCACTGGCTCTTTCTTCTAGGACATTTTCTGTGGGAGCAGCTGCTGAATTTTTTTAGTTTTGGATATAGATTCTGTGAGAGTGAAAGAACCTGAGGGTGCCTACAGCTGAAAGAGCAAAGAATGTGGTGCAGTTTATGGGCTGCAAGGGGAAGCTGAAGGCCAGTGCTGACTTCTTGTTCTAAGATCTTCTGTATGGAAGCAGGTGCTGGCTGGTTTAAGTCTGGAAGCAGGGCTCTGCAAGACTGAAAGAATATGATGGCACAGACAGCTGGGAAGGAAAGCTCACAGCTCCAGAGTGTGTGGTGTAATTCAAGGGTTATGAGTTAAAGGTTGAGCTAGCAAGAGCTTTCTCAGCTGATGTCTGTTGTGACTGAGATGTTTTCGCTGGATGTTTTCAGTTTAGGTCCAGAATCTCTGGGACTGTGAAAGAATGTGATAGGACACACAGTTGGAAAGGAACGTTCATTGCCTCAGTCTGTGTGGTGCAGTTGCTATCCTTTGCTGCGAATGTGAAACCCAGTAACCTTTCTCTCCCAACACATTTTGTGGCCTTGTTAAAATTGCAGGGCTGTGCTTCAGGAGAGAGCAAAAATGGGAGGGTGCACACAGCAGGAAAGAAAGAAGCATGACCCCAAGGGTTGTATTGTGCAGCTTAAAGGTTGCAGGGGAAGATGATGCCTTTTCTGCAACATGACCTTTCTTGTGGGAGCAGTTGATAGGTATTTTAAGTGGAGCTCTGTGAGACAGGGAGAAAGTGATGGCACATGCAGCTGAGAAGGAAAATGCAAAGCTCCAGGATATGTGGTGGAATTCAAGGAGTGTGAGACAAATACAGAGCCAGCAAGAGCTTTCTCAGCTGGCACCTATTGTGACCAAGACTCTTACTGGATATTTTTGGTTTAGATACAAGATCTATGTGATTGTGAAAGGATGTGAAGCCCCAGATGTATTCAATTTTGAAGGTATTACCAAATTTCTGAGGCGGACTCCTGAAAATTATGGAAGTGCATGCATTTTGGAAAGGAAAGCATGTTCGTGGCTCAGATGACAGAGTGCCCAGAGGAGATAAAGTCCAGCAAAAACTTTCTGTGATGTCTCCTTTTGTGCTTGAGCAATCACTGGATGTAATCAATTTAAAACCCCAGATCCAAATTTCAGAGCTGAGCTTCTGAAAAGAATGGCAGTACATTTATTTTGGAAAGGCAAGCACTTAGTCCCAGTGTTGGTGGCCATTCCCTCCCCTGGGCACGCTATCATCTGCACCACCCACACTGGAACCAGGTGCTTGCCTTTACCCAGGAAGGGCACTGTCATCTACTTTCAGGAGCCACTTGCAAAAGATTGCAGAAATTCGGATACCACTGCCAAATCTGAATATGTCCAGAGATTGCTCCAACACAAAAGCTGCCAGGACAGAAAGCTATTGCTGGCCATTACCTGCCCTGGGCACCTTATCAACCACACCACAAACCCTGGGGATAGGCACATGACTTGCAATGGGAAAGTGATGTCGTCCTCTCTCAGGAGTCCAACCATGGGGTTTGGATCTGGGCTCCTCAAATGATTATGTCCACAGGTTGCTACCACACAAAAGGGGACAGAGCAGAAACCTATTGCTGGGCTTTACCTCCCCTAGGCAGCTTATCTGTAGCATGACCCAAACTGGTGCTTTGTGCTTTCCTTCCCAAGTAAAGGCATTCTCACTGATTTTCTGGACCACACTTACAAAACGTGGCCAATATTTCCAACACTGAACTCATTCAGAGACTGCTCCAACACAAAAGCTGCCAAGTCAGAAAGTTTTTCCAGGTCTTTACCTCCTCTTGACAGCCTACCACATCTCCAGCACTGGGGATATCTGCTTGTCTTGACAAAACAAATGCATTGGCATACACTTCAAGAGAGACAGCTCTGTAATTTGATCTGGGCTCCAAAACTAAGTACATCCAGAGATTGCTCGTACACAAAAGGTGCCAGAAGATAAAGCTGTTCCTGGACTTTACCTCCACTGGACATGCTGTCATCTGCACCACCAATACAAGCATTAGGTGCTTTTCACATCAAAACTAAAGTACTGTCATAATTTTCAGTAGTCCAACTCTGAAACACTCTGAAACTGGAATTCTACCTCAAAACTAGAGTGTGTCTAGGGATTGCTCTCACAAAAAACATGATAGGACATAAAGCTGTTGCTGGCCTTTACCTACTTCCTTGGGCAGTGTGTTATTTGAACCACCTAAACTGGGACTAGGTGCTTGCCTTTGCAAAACAAAGGGGTTGACATCCCCTTCTGTGGCTGGATTAAAATTTTGGAGATGGGCTCTGCAAGAGAGCCAAAAAGTGTGGCTGCACACAGCTGAAAAGAAAAAAGCATGGCACCAATGTGTGTTGTGTGTTGTGCAGTTTACAGGTTCCAGGGGGAAGGTGATGCCCAGCACTGCCTGTTTTATTCCTTCTCAATTGTATGTACTATCACATTCTTTCCCTATTGCAGAGCCCAGCTCCAAAAACTGAAAACATGCTGAAAAATCTCGCTCACAAAAGGTTTCAGGTGTGAAAGCTGTTGCTGGCTCCACTTCAACTCTCACCTCTTGAACTGCACCAAACACGCTGGTGCTTTGCACTTTCCCTCTCAGCATTATGTACCATCACATTCTTTCACAGATTCCAGCTCCAAAAGAAAGAGCCCAAGTTGAACTTTCCCTTTCTTTGGCATTCAGTAAATGCCTATAAAAGTGCATCACCAACACTAGAGCTATTCACTTTCCTTCTCAGGTATATGTAGTTTCACTGTGGCATAGCCAAGATCCCAAACTGAACATCTCCACCAACTGAACAAAAAAGTCATCAGGCTAAATACTGTTCTTGGCTTTCACCCTCCCAGTGTCATCTTTCAACACCTCCACCAGATGGCGATGGGTACGTGCAAAAACATTGAATGCACTCTGCCACTTCAAACCGGTTGAAATGCATATCCAAAACTTAAAACGCTCAGTGATTGCTCCCACACGAAAGGTGCCAGGACAGGTTGTTGCTGGCTTTAACCTCATCTGGGCAGTGTATTATAATCTACACACCAAAACCTGGGCTATGTGCTTTCTTTGCCAAGGCCCCCAAGGGCCAGTGGACCCAGGAGATGAGCAAAGACCATGACCCTGGGGACATGGCCCTGTAGGCCAGGTGACTGGGGGGTCGGGTCTGGACCATGACCCAGAGGTCACCACCCAGAGGGCCAGCAGACCTGGGAGCTGAGCCCAGACAATGACTCCAAAGTCATGGCCCCATGGGCCAGTGGACCAAGGAGCCAAGTCCAGACCATGACCCCAGAGGTATAGCCCTGAGGACCAGCTCAGACAGGGCTGACATTAGTTCTGGTCCTCTTGAAGGGACCTCCAGGTCATATTTACAAGTGAGCAATGACTCCTGTGATCAGGACTAAAGGGGCCCTGCCTCCAGCCAGGTGGAGGAAAGAGACAATCAGATCTACTGGACCGTGTGGATCCAATGGCCTGGCACATCCTGTGGATACTCCTGGCCTGGAGTGTAAGGCTTTAGTTGACACTGGCACACAATGTTCCCTAATGCCATCAAGATATGTAGGAGCAGAATCCATTTCTGTTTCTAGGGTGACAGAGGGACCCCAACAGTTGACTGGACTGGAAGCTGAAGTAAGCGTGACTGGGAAGGAATGCCAAGAACAGCCAGTTGTGACTGGCCCAGAGGCCCCTGTGCATCCTTGGCATAGATTACCTCAGGAGTAGGTATTTCAAGGACCCAAAGGGCGTCACTGGGCTTTTGGCAGAGCTACTCTGGAGACACGAAATTAGACAATTGAACACCTTGCCTGGTCTCTCAGAGTACCCTTCTGCTGTGGGACTGCTGGGGGTCAAATAACAACAGGAACCCATCACTACCACAAGGCGGCACTGTCTGCAATTCTGCACTGAGCATGACTCTGTGACCCCATCCATGAGATGTTCCATGAATTGGAGAGCCAAGGGGTGGTCAGCAAGACTCGCTCACCCTGTAATAGCCCTGTATGGCTGTAAGTCCAGCAGAGAGCAGAGGCTGACGGTAGATTACCATGGCCTCAATGCAGTCACACCACCCCTGAGTGCTGCTGTGCTGGACATGCTGGAGCTTCAGTACGAGCTGGAGTCCAAGGCAGCCCAGTGGTATCCCACCAGTGACACTGCCAATGCCTTTTTGTCCATCCCTTTGGCAGCAGAGTGTAGTCCACAATTTGCTTTCACCTGGAGGGGTGTGCAGTACACCTGGAACTGACTGTCTCAGGGGTGGAAACAGTCCCACCATTTGTCATGGACTGATCCAGACTGCACCAGAAAAGAGTGAGGCTCCAGAATACTTGCAATGCATTGATGATGTCATCATATGAAGGAACACAGCAGAGGAAGTTCTTGAGAAAATCCTGAAGGGTGGTTTTGCCATAAAGCAAAGTAAGGGTAAGGGACCTGCGCAGGAAATTCAGTTTTAGGAGTAAAATGTCAAGATGGATGTTGTCAGATTCCAGTTGATGTGGTCAACAAAGTAGCAGCTATGTCTCTATTAATCAGCAAGAAGGAAACACAGACTGTCCAAGGTCCTGTAGGTTTTTAGAGAATGCATATTCCAGAGTAGTCAGGTCGTAAGCCCTTTCTATGTGACCAAGAAGTCAAACGATTTTTAGTGGGGTCCTGAACAACAGGCTTCTGAACAAATTAAACAGATTGTTCATGCAATAGCCCTTGGGCCAGTCAGGACAGGACAAGAGGTGAAAAATATACTTTACGCTGTGGCAGATTGATTCCATCACACTCCTGCAAACCTGGAAGGTAAGTGCTACATGCTGACAACGATGGAAACAACCACTAGATGGCTGGAGACGTATCCTGTGCCTCCTGCCACTGCCTGGAACACCATCCTGGGCCTTGAACAGCAAGTTCACTCCAAGAGCACTCCAGAGAATAGAGTCAGACAATGGGAATCATTCCAAAAACAGCCTCACAGACACCTGGGCCAGGGAGCAAGGGATTGAGTGGGTGTATCATATTCCCTACCATGCACCAGCCACTGGGAAAACTGAACAGTGCAATGGACTGTTGAAAACCACATTGAAAGCAGGGGTGGTGGGACCTTCAAACACTGGGATCTACATTTAGCAAAGGCCACCTGGTTAGTTAACACTAGAGGCTTTACCACTTGAGCTGGCCATGCCCAATCAGAACCCTTACGTACTGTAGAAGGGGATAAAGTCCCTGTGGTGCCTAGGAGGAATACATTAGGAAAGACAGTTTGGATTAGTCCTGGGTCAAGCAAAGGCAAACCCATCCATGGGATTGTTTTTGCTCAAGAACTTGGGTGCACTTTGTGGGTAATGCAGAGGGATGGGGGAAACATGACATGTACCTCAAGGGAATTTGATTTTTGGGTGAGAACAGTCTGTAATGCTGAATCGTACGTATAATACTGTTTGCTGAATGACACTTACACTGTATGTCACACCTACCATGGGCACAAGGACGGACTGCTCCAGACACACCAGCTGTGAGCTCCTGATGCAACTGGCAACCTCCCAACAGCACACCAGCCCTCCCGCCCTGGTACACATCTAGGATAGACAGAATCCAGTTATGGATTCAATGAACTCAACAGCCATCCTGGTGGGACAGCCATTGGCTATGGAAATGATACCTGTGCTTATACACACACACACACACACATATATATATATGACTGGTATATCTGGAGTGCCAGTGTCATTCAGCTACCAGTGTTAGACACACAAAATCCACTCTTTGGGTGGGCCAAAAGGAAATGTTCCAAAATCAGGAGTGAAATTCTGTCTTACCAACTACAACTCACATCTCTGGATTAAACATCTGCAGCAATCCCTTGGCTGGAGCAAAGCTATCTCTGCTCCAGACCACCCTGGTCTCTCAACAAGCATTCCAAAGCAAAAGGGTGGCAGGTTCCCCTGCCAGTTCCCACAACCCTGCTCTTTGGTTCCCCACCATCTCAGCTGCATTGCCGCTGGCTGTGGCAGAACAGCAGTTCAGTGGCCCAGCTCAGCTCCAAGAACTGACAACAGCAGAAGAGCTTGTTAGAGCCAGTCACGCTAGGATGGTTGCTGGAAACTTACTTGTAAATAAGGGAGTCAGCAACAAACCACCATTGCAACCCTGCTTAAAACTACCTTGTAAAATCATCACAGGGGGTGTATTTATTTCCACACCGAGCCCCCTCAAACACAATAGTCATATGCTGTTCTCTGGGTATTGAAAGCTGGGAAACAAGTTTTAAAGGATGCCTAAGCCCTTCTGAGCATCATACCAGGATTAGTTCAAGAGGGTGCTTCAGACAGCACAAGATTTAAACCGCCTCCACACAAAACAGGTGTCATGTTCAACATCTGCGTGGATGTGCTCCCCAGCTTTCATGAGCAGTGACAGAAACCCTGCTGGCATTGAATACCTGTTGGTAAAGCCCTCAAGCCTTGTCAAGAGAATCCTATGTGGGCATACTAATGAGAAAAACATTAAGAAAAAATAATGAATTAATCACATAGGTGAGGAATGTCAACAGGTAACAGCCTGGTGACAAGACTCCGGTTCAGTCTTCCCCCTCCCCTTCTCAAAAACACAGCTCACACACTTCCAACTTTTGTTTAGGTTTTGGGGTTTTGTCTGTTTTTTATTAAAAGGCGGCTTCCAGATACCTCATCATTACTGTGCTGTTTGTGCAGGACAAACAAACTTTAAATACTAAAATACACAAGTCAAAACAAGCTGTTTCAAACTGCTCAGCAGTGCAGGCTCAAGCACTTATTTGCAATGGCTTTGCTCTTTGTACAATCAGTTCCATGTAGCGATGACTGTATATAAAGAATATAGTACATACTATTGTTTTCATTGTCAATTTACAAGAGAAAAAAATAAATATTTTCCATTCTTATTATACATTAACACTTCAGTAGAAAGTTACAGCTGTTGTGTTGGCATGACCTGCAACATCAGGAGGAAAAAAGGACATGCATACTTATCTATTAAGAACTCTAAACTATGACTGTAATAAATTACAGAGTATAGATAGCAAGAGAATACCAATTATCTGAATTCAGTACATTTGTGATTCTTGCTCCAACGTAAAAGCCAAAACTCCTACAAAAGCTAGTAGCTTGCATTATGTAAATAAGACAAACCACTTATGGTATAGCCTTTTCTTCAAATGTTTGTGAATGATAGGCTTGTGGTTTTCTAGGCAAAAAAAGATTAAGTTGTTGAGTTGGTCCTTGCATCTTTCACACATAACTAGCACCATAAAGATGCCAGGACCTCAGCAAACACCTAAATTTCATGCTTAATAGATAAAGCATGCATTTTGTAGAGTTTGTGCATGGTACATATTCTGTCCATTAAGGTTACTGTGCAAAAAAAGATTCTCAACCACTGAAGGTGTTTCTGTATTTCTGTTAAAATTATTAGCAACATTTTCAAAGTTTTGCAGGCCTGTGTGCGATCAATGAAAAAAAAAATCATATTTGTGGTTCAGCCCTAACTGCTCTACACAGGCACAGTACAAACTGACAAATGAGACAACAAAGGCAGCAGTCTAAATGTCCAGTGAAGTGGGAAAAAATGATTGCAGTTTACCAAAAAATATATAAATATTTTCAAATGGCACGAAGCTTTGTACAGGTGGATCTATCAGTGCAAATACATATACATGAGGTACCAATTCATTCAGGACTTTTTATAGGCCAGATCTATTTATACGTATCTTACAATCACTCTTTTAATTTCCTGTTGTCAGATAAATTCTACAGCTTGTCAGCCTGTAAGTAAAATCAAAGTCAAAACAATTTTTCAGCATATTCAATATTGTAATTTGTATTCATTGTAATTTCCTTACATTTAGTTTCTGAGCTCTCACTACTGATACTGCTTAATTAATTTGTTTTTAAAAAGCCCTAGTGTTAATTTTCCTTTTCAAGATTTGACATGATTATAGGGGAAAGTTAAAACTGTACATGTAAATTGGAACAGTAACTATAACTGGCTGAATATTTTAATATTATTTGAAATTTCAGTAAGTACTGTTAGGAAGAAGGAACACAGTTATTGCTATTTGGAGACTTACAAATAAAATAAACCAACCTGAAAGCATAGACAGAACTGTTCCAATGGTGAAAATCTGCTAGATACAAAACAGCATTGTGCCTAAAATCAGTCTTTTTGCATTTGAACACTCTTCAAGTTATCTACAGCTTTCTCTTCCAGGTAGCTATTATGACATTTACATGGAACTATGGATTTGAAATGGCTAACTGTGGGACACACACAGCTTTTCAACTCTGGCAATTCTCTCTTGAGACGTTCCAGCTGCTCCACCTGGAATATATTTGGTTGCTCAGGATTTGAGTCATATATCCTGAATAAATGAGAAAAGAAAAAACATTGATCAGTATAAGCTGGCAGTTCACAGAAATGTACACGAGATAAAGCAAGTGGGTTTTTTTTCCCCAACAGAATAAAACTAGGTATTTGCAAGTCTATAAACATTGTTTGCTTGAGGTTACTACCCTAAGTTTTGCTGCTCATCTTGCAATATAAAATGGTATTCCTTTTACACAGACTGATTAATATTTCATTGCATGTACTAAAAAGCTACCCACTGACATTTACTCACTTGGTCTCCTGAAAAATGTGATTTTACAGGTGGCACAAAACAGTGAAGTAAGAGCCATGTTCCAGGCTCCAAACTTAAAAGTATAAGAAGTTTCAGAGCCCTGAGCTTATTTGAACAGACTGTGATATACTTACTGTTTCAAGAAGTATTTCACCTGCCCCCAGTTCAGAACCATTTTGAAATTACCATGAAAATATCAGCACAAGAATGAAAAACAGAAAACCTGATCTTTCTTCACATCTCATGCAAATTAATTATCTACACCATTTTAAATAGTCTATCCTCATTTCCCTTTCTTATTTTCATACACATAAACAAACCTGCAGGATTTAAAACGTCAGCATCACACAGATTGTCCAAATCCAAAATACATTTTGAGTCTGACAGCGTAAATACCAAGCCTAGGTCAAATACTATTTTGGCATAGTTAATTATAAAACAAAAGCATTATTTCTAACAGTAATTTCTAACATCAGCACGTTATTTATATAAGAAATTTTAATCTGGGCATCCAGTTGTACATATACAGTTTAAGGTATTGCAGGTCTTCAGGTTTATTTCCTTCAAATGAAAACTTTTGGAAGAAGTTACCATGGCTTCTGCCTTAGCCTTTTATGAATATTCATTCTTCCACTTATTATTTCTTCAAGAAATTAGTTTGCTTTTATTTCATCACCCTTTGTCCTTCATACATTTCCAAGATACATACAAAAGCAATGCAATGTCACAATCAAATAACAGAGTGCTGTATGATAGAGTGCAAGGTGCCTCTTTAACCCAACAAGACAACTTGTGAACTGCTGGCAACTCCAAGACATCCAAAACAACATGCAGCTCGAAGACACATATAATAACAGGATTCAAATAAAGAAACACTTCTACAGGAAATACTGGTATGGATCACATTCTCTACAGCATGATCAAGGAAAATTTCTGTGAAGAAACTCCTCAAAGTGAGGATAAATGCTGTCTGTTTTTATGAAATTTGAATAGAAGGCATAGCAGTTAAATTACTGACACAGCACCAATAATCCCACACAGGCCTAAGATATGACCCAAAATTGCTTAATGGAAGCTATCTGCAAAATAAAGGCTCCACCTTTCTTCCTTCTTTCCTTCCTTTCTTCCAGGATGCAGGTAAGACCTGTGCTTTCCTCAGTAAAATTAGCTTACACATTATGAATTTCTCTATGCTTTCAAGACAAACCACTGAAACTAGAAGATAGTTTTCTATATAGCAACACACTTTAGGGACAAAGAACCTCAAGTCCTCCCCATCAGTCAGACAGCAGGAGAGCAAAGGCACATTTCTAAGCCCCTTGATCCTATAACATGGCTAAGCATATTTCTAAGCAGCTTCTGGCAGGTATTTTTTTAGTTCTTTACTACAACAAGCATAAATTCTGTAATTGTTACTTCATATTACATTCTTTTCCATTGAGACTTTGGAAGAATCCAACCCTCCAAGCTGCTTTGAACCCATCCACTAGAGCCAGTCTGCTCCAATGGGTATACAGTGTTCCTTCTAAACCAAAACACAGAAGACAACCTGAAGCACAGCTACACTTGTACTTCAGAATTTCTTGTCCTCACTTTCCTTTTGGGTCCATGGAAGAAAGCCACCAGTTTGCAAAACCAGAACATAGTTCCAGGACTTCTCTTAATTATTTCCAACATCACCATCAAAACAAGGAATAAACTCTCATCTCACTATGCTTCATCCTTCAGCAGGACAATTATTTGTAAGTAGCTATGCACCAAAGTTCCTCCATTCAACTTCCTGTTAATGAGCAAGCCCTGCTGAAGACTGGGAATTCCTTTAAATATTACTTTTTAAAATAAGCACTTTCTACAAAAGACTTGAAAGACATTGCAGGGTTATGCAGTGGTTGTAAAACTTGCATCTTCAGCTCCTGTCAGGTGTTTTTGTAACCTCTGAAATCACACACCAGACAAGAGTCAGCAGCACTGAAATACCGTTTTCATGCTAAAAAGGTTTACTGAAGCTTTTGTCTAAAACCTTTCATTTTTCTTTACATCTCAAGGTAAACTTGAGTTTAATTTGCAATTCACAAAGCAGGGAAGACTTAGACTGCCATTGCATAACACCTTTATTCAATCCCCAAGCAGATTAAATTATAAATCAACTAATACTAGTCCACTTCCTATATATATCCATGCTGTTATTTAAGTAACATGCAGTTTCAGGCAAACAGGACAGCACAGATTTAGACAGTCTTCTACTTTTGAGAAGTGTTTGGAATGCTTTTGCCTTGACTGCCAGCTAAATGTGTGTTAAATTTTGGGAAGTTACTAATACCAATCAAGCACAGAGCTTTTGTCTAGAATCCACAAATGCAAGATGCAGCATAAGAAAGTTCCCATGGAAAAGCTTTCAGCATAAACATTACTATTTAGTATTTTTACGTAGTTGTGTATATTATTCAAAAAACACAAAATTTACACTATATAAAGTGAATGAAAAAAGATAATGCAAGTGGGAGTTAACACCCACCCCCTCTCCACATTGGTATTTAATATATGGCCAACAGGTGTGAAAACATAAGACAGCATTTTTCTTACTGAGTTAAGTATATTCAAATATAAAAATATTTCCTGGACTGTTTCCAAGGCTTACCCAGGAGAAAAATACCAGATAAATCACCCCACAAATTCTCCTTTAAAACTGATCATTTTTTGCCAAACCAGAGAATTTCGCTACAGGAAGTTAAAAGTTTCTTCTCTAATTAAAGTCTAAACATCAGACTAATAATGCATTTTAAGGAAGATATCCAGTTATGCACATAAAGTATTCTTCCATATAAGGGCCCAAATAAAAGCGTGAAGGCAGAGGGGGCACCCTTCTGTAGATTGCCCCTTTTAATGCAAGTAATTTGTTTACTTTAAACACTGAGATGAATGCTAGTTAAATATAGGAAAATAGCAGAGTATCATCCCAGCAACTGCGCCAGAACACCCTTTTGGTTTAATGATTTTGGGTGTATCTAATAATCTGCAGCCCAAGTGGAGAAAGGACTGGATGGGGGGAGAGGTCTGTGTGTGTTCTTTCCTCTGCCCCAGTGAGATCATTCTTTTAACACTGTTGGCATTTGTAAACTTCCCAGATTTAGTCTTGCAGCTTTTCTCCATGCAAAGCAAAGTCAGACCCCCTACCTGCATTTTTTTTTTTGCCCAGGGCTTGATATCATCAACTTTTGGTGTTCAGGACACAGTGTTTCTGCCATCTTCACAACTGGCTACACTGTTTTGGCCAATTCTACATGGATGATTAAAGTGTGGAAAAAATAGCTTACAGAAATTATCTCTATGCAGACAGTTCATAAACTCAGAAATAACTACTGCACACAATAACTCAGGGCCACATGCAAGCAACCTAAAATTCACTATTCCCTTCCTAGCTTGTTCAGATAACTAGCATTTAATTATGGGATAAGTAAAGGTCTAGTCAACAGCAACATAAAACACCAGGCACAGCAACTTTTGACCAATATCTGGACTGAGCCATAATTCCAGAGAACAAAAATTCTGCAGAAACCACAGAAGAAGCACATCTTTATTCAGCCCTGGAAACATTCTGGAATTTGAAGACACAAAAAGAGCATTAACTGGCTCTACACTAATAAACAGATTACTGCAGTCCCCTACTTATTTCTAGGCCTTGGAACAGGCATGTACACCTCTCTCGAGTTCTGCTTCACAGTAGTTTTACATTCATTTATTTCTAAACTTCAAACAGCACAGAATATGCTATTTTACACTATACCTATTTAAAATCTTACTATCAACTTCATAGTCTCAAACGATCTGAAAGACTGCCGTTTTACCCAGCAGCTCCAACTGGAAGTGGAAACACTTGCTGCCAGGTTTTACATTTTGATGTTCTGTCCAGGCCCTGCAGGTACTACCTGCACTTCAAAGTGTCCAGCTTGAGATATCTGATGCAATTTTTAGAAAGTGTCATATTTCTTCTAAAGGGACCTATATTAAGATTGAATTTAATTTTATCTAGACAATTAGTCAATTTTGAAAAATAATTAAGAATTGCAAAGGAACATTCTACAGATAAAAAAGGGAAATAATATTTCTCCTCAACAATTATACTGAAACAAGATAATTGTTTGCTACTCAAATTGCAGTTTGTAACTTGAAAAACAAAGAAAAAATGCAGTACTAAACTATTGTTTTTAAACAGCTTTGGAGTTGCTACTAATTTTGGGGTTCCTTTTAATAAAATGGAGAGATGCTACAAAGTGGAAGTGATACAGGGGGCAGGCAGTGAGAGGAGAGATGAACACTATTAAGAATCTAGAGGATCTAAACAGTGCAGGAAAGTTTAGAATTTTTTCTTCAGTTAAATCATAAGGGAATTCAGCCTTCAAAAAAATGGGCTAGTCATCAAAAGGTGAGATAAAAGGTGTTTTGCTACCCTACTACAATTTAAAACACACGAAGCAGTACAAAAGGGACCATAAGATGACATGTAGCAGACTTGCAGCCTGGACAGAAATGCAACAGCATTTAAGTAGAGTTGATTATATAAAGTAATAAAAGCAACACCAAGTCAGAAATGAGGCTGTCATCTGCTTTACAGTTTTACCCATAGTAGTGAGTATCTCCTGCACAAAGAGTAATTAGAAGCTCTGGAAGACTGGATTAGTAGACATCAGATGAACAGACATCTTAAGAACACTTTATACAGCAGTATTTGATTTAAACATCCCACCTATTCATGGACCAATAATGTATTACTTTAAGTTATGCACATCATAGGATCAAATCTCATCCCTCCAGGACTGTACACTAAAGAGTCAGAGTTTCTGTATTCTACTCCAGAGATATTTTTCGTGAACTAAAGGGGCCCTCAGTCATGAGTTGTAGAAGAGGTACAACAGGCAGCACTGCTGTGGCAGGAAAGAGGACTTATGTTTCAGTGTCTTCAGCCTGAAGCTGATACCCAATGTAAAAATCTAGTTATTCTTTTTTACTGACAGTGAACAGGAGACATTCTATACACTACAGGAAGTGAGACCTCTGGCAAACCAGAGAAATAATGAACCCACCATGAGAGCCTACAATTCTAAGAGCAAATATACTTGATTTTGAGAGGAGCTAAATAACCCAAAAACACTTTTGTTCAAATATTTACCATGGTATTCTGATGTCCACCTGAATTGTCTGGATATAGTGGTTTCCTTCTGAAGTGACTAATTAGGCAGTTTGCTCTGGAGTCACTTCAAGGTAATTTTAATAGGAAAAATGGTGAATTCACAACTTTGAAACACAACAGAATGTTGGCAAACATTAAGTTTTTCACTTCATTTGTGTTAATCATTTCCACAGCTTAATGTAGAAAGCTGAAGCTTTCAGTCACACAGTTAAGTAACACTGTCCTCACCATATCATGTACATAACTTAAAAATTAGTATCAGGAATATCAGTAGCATCTGAAATGTGTATGCCATGCACTATTTCTTTAAAGAATCAAATTACATTTATGTTAATTTTAGAAGAAAACAAAAGTTATTTGGCTTTACACATACAGCTGAAAAAAAGGGGAATTAGTGTTACACTTGATCTTGATCTGGGTTTATGGGCTTCTTGCACTTTCCATACAAGAAGGAAGATATTCTGTCCCCAGTCAACCAAGAAACAATGTGACATTTCACAAGAATCAAGGTACAATAGTTTCTAAGCTTGATGGTGATTATTTTAAAAAGCTATAATTAAGTACCTGTCATATATAAGCCCATGAACACCATATTCTCTCAACTTCTTCCTGTTATCTGGGTCATTTGCATCATCACCCCATGAAAAAATAACTAGACCTTCAGATATGGCCCGTTTAATAAATGATGGATTCCTCAGCAGATCTTCAGAATGCACGTTAATTCCCTGAAATACAGAAGACTCCAATTAAAATTCATGTTTCTGAAACACATCAGGTTTTTTAATCTTTTTACACTTGCAGCTCCTTACTATTTCATCCACAATAAAAAAAATAATACTATTAGAGAGTTTATTGATAGCACTATTTTTAAAACACTGTATTAGACATTTGAAACAATGAACATTATTTTGGCAGTTACTCAATGTTAGTGTATTTCTTTTATGAGGTTGGTTGTAATTTTAAGCTTTTTTGTCAAAAATGATAGATTTAAACCAGAAAGTAATAATTTAGTTTTGTTTTACCATAGAACCTGTCAGCTTACCAACAAGTTTTCAAACTGTGCAAAAGTAATGGCAATTGGAGTTGTGCGAGATCTAAGATCCATAAGCTCTGGATAGAGTTTGGATTCTCCTTGGGTGAGAAACAATACAGGATACTTGTTTTGCTTATGCCGAATCCTGGTAGAAAAAAGGTTCATAATCAGCAAATGAAGAAACAAAAATTAAAAAGTAAAAAGCAGGGGAATTTGATCTTACTGTCTTGAGGGGAATTCCTCTTTACTGCATGTTCTTCTAGTTCCTAGCTGGTGCAACAAGATGGTACTACAGTTTAGCATCAAACTGTATGACAAACTGCTCAAATTATTCATTTTGCCACTATTAGAGATTAACACTATTAGTGATTACACAGTTTAAGGGAAGCTAACCTTCATGTTGAACTCAGACCCACATCCTCAAAGTGTTTATGTAAAATCCTTGAAGGCTGTTTAATTCTGTCATTTTCTTAAATGCAGGTTAGAGTAATAGGAAGATTCATGACAAGAATTTCTAAACATGGTATAACATACAGAACCTAACCTTACTAATTTACTTTTCAACTTGGATACCAGTATGGTGGTATGAAACGACAACAGATGGAAGCAAAATTTTGAGATTGGCATGTTCTTACACTTGCTTCTCAACACTTTTATCAATCCCTTGATTTGGTTTTGTCTTGCCCATTTTCTCTTCAGTGGTATTTCATCAGTGCAGCATCCAATGCAGCTTCCATCAAACTTTTCATTGACAGCCCTTCTGGTTACCAAGCATTGCAGCACATTTTTAGTTCATGTGTATCCCAACTGCTTGTTCACCAGTTCAATCCCTATGATTTTTCTATGCCCAATACCTTCCATATGGCATTCCACAAAGCAAAGTAAACCACTCAATAAAAATCACAAAGAAAACCCAGACCAAATGTAACTAACAAAGTTTTTTTGTTTTCTGTCCTTTTAAAAAGGCAGACACAGTGAAAAATTTTAACAAGATGATTTCGGTTTTAAGTAGGGCTTGCATACCCCTGAAGCATTATTAAAAAGAAACTTTGGGATACCAGAAGAAACCTTGACTTTTTGCTGTGTCAGGAAAGACTAAAGCATTCAGGAAGGCACTTGACTGTTATCTCCTATTTTATTTTTGGCTCATTTCTGATGGTAAAGTGGTCTCGTTTTATTTCTATTTCCCAGCTATTTTGGCACCCAGAGTTTATGTCTAAGCAAAACATGTCTTACTTGTTTCCTGCTGGGTATTCTTAGTTCAAAGTGATTTTTAACAAATAAAAAAAAAATCTCTTCTTAACTTACATTGTACAAACATCTGCATGAAAAGAAGAAAATACAATTCTTCTTCTTCCAGCATTCATCAAAACAGTTTTTAGAATGATATCTAGAAAAAGGTTCATATCAAAGTAAGTTGACAAGTTGCCATCCCACTGTCCATCCTAGAAGAAGAAAGAAAAAGTTTTAGCCATTTAAATTAATGCTTACTAAATTCATTTTAACCATCATTCTACCTGGGCAAAATGAGGATCCACTTTGCCAGTCTGAATACAGAAACCAACCCTTCAGTCTGTTGAATGCTGGTTACAGCTCTACAGGACTGACAGTCTGAGGTGCAGCTGAATTCTCACAGCACTAAGATTCACTGAAAAATTCTCTGTCTCCCCACCCAAGGAAAGCATTTGCACCTGTAACTCTCCTTAGTTTCCTTCCCCCACTCCATGCTTCCAGTCCTAGCCTTTATAACATTTCTTTCTAGACTGAGATGAAACAATCCAGCTGAGTCTGCAGCACTGGTGAAGAAAAGGAAACAGTTGCTTGTATTACTGCACCATTTCAAATTATAAGCTTGAGCTGTCAAAGAATTAAAGTAAATCACATGCATATTTATTTACCCTTTGCTGGGAGATCCATTTTATTTCTATGTTGAACCCAACATCTTCAGAAACAGACTCCAGGACCTGAAAGAAAATTTATAATGAAGAAATCCCACAGCAAAGGAGGACAACAAAGCACTGTGAAGGTAATTACTGAGTGAATACACTGGAATTTAATGCAAATTGCACCTTACAGTAGAATTAAAACACCAAAGTTTTAACATTTAACACAAGATATATATGCACCCTTTTGTACTCCAATTTTGACTTAATAAATACATAAAAATGGATAAAATCTTAAGGACAAGATTTTGACAAGGTACAAATGAAAGTCAATTCACCTTCACACATGTAAGAAATGTCCCGTTTGCACTCCTAAAGAAAACATGGTTTTTATTTCTCCAGAAACATAAGTAACACAGAGTCCTAAGTACGAAATCCATGAGCTCAGTATTATGATAACAAAAGTTTTCATGCGAAATTCTCATAAAGAATTATTTGTAAGGTGACTTGAAATCAAAAGGTGAAGCTCATAGAAATAGTCAGAAATGGGTATATACCAGAAATTCACTTAAAATTTCTGTGTCTGGCCCTGCTAGGTGGCCAATACTATGTGATAAACCACCTAAGGCCAGGTGGGGTTTTTTCAAAATTAGAAACAATTGTAAATGCATTAAAATGCAATGCCTCTGTGTACCTTGAGCTATACAACTTGGGTTCATGAATTAAGAAGCCTGAAATATATGCAAACTATTACTTTTAAGCACTGAAAAGCCTCCAGTGGCCAACAATAAAAGCCCATGTTCTTGGTTCCAGCATTGGTATAAGAGGACTAAATGAAAAACTAATATCCCTTGCTACATGTGCAAAGCTGAAAGTAAAATATATTTTCATGTTTCACAATCATCATTGCTCTATATTCACTACTTACTCTTTGCAGGGAAGGAAATGGCTGGGTCTCAAAAGCAGAGTTTTCTTCCTCTTTAAAAGATGCTAGAAAGAAATATAAAATATTGTATCAAAATAAACAGCATAATCCCAGTAAGCTCAGCAAGAAAAGGCTGGTTCAGAATCATAGAATCATATGGCCTTTAGGAACGAAGAATGAAATTAAGCCTACCTTTTAATTACCTACACCTTCCCTCTAACACTGACTTACTCCAATGATGGTGTTGGCAATTCTTGTTTTGCCAGTGGGAAAATTTTTTGACAGCCATTTAAAAACTGGCCAGAATATTGATCAGAAATGGCTTCTTCCATCCCTCACATCCCTCAATGAATCACACCCAGGACAAGCAGCCTTGCCTACCAAGACTTATTTATTTTATCTTTTCCTAGAGAGGGAGTGTGTGTGAGATACTCTGACAATTTGCTGTCCCTAAAAAGGGGATGAATTAAGGCCAACAATTTACAGCACCAGTAAGACATCCTACAGCAGTTACCAAAGTTCTTGCTGGCAAATCTGAAGGGCAGAAGGTAGTGTAAGAGAAGCCTGAGATGGAAACATTAGTGGCAATTTTCTTATGATTTTTCCTAAATATATACTGACCTATGCATTCACCCTCTACTGTCCTGTCCCCTCTTCCCAGGGGAGTAACTTCTGTTCAGGTATTTATTTCCCAGCAAAGAACTCTACAGTTTGCACAAAATTCACTCCATAAGCATTTAGAAATGTCTCAAGACTCTTCCAAAATAGTACATACCATTTTGATCTTTTACTTTCAGGGCAGTCACATGAGCCAGCTGAAGAGTAAGAGCGTAAGAGTAACATTAGCAAACACGCTACCCACAGAGATCTTCCTACATACAAAATGTAGCTGATTTTCCTTATAAATTGTTTTTAGGTTTAAAGGTCCATTATAGACACAGTTTCAGTAATTTGTAAAACAATAAAGGACATCCTAGTACTCACCACAGTTTTCTTTCAAAGTTTGTTTTAAAGATTTCAAGGAAAGCTCACAAAACCAAACTGAAAACATGCTTACTGAAAATTCAAAACACACATTCAAGGGTAAAAACACACATACTATAATTCAACATCAAAATATGAAGAAGTCTGAATATCAATCTCTCCTCTGTGTTTAATCCAGTGCAGAGGGCTGACTGGCCTTATAATGTAGTCACATAGTGAGATAGAATCAGGCCAGAAAAAGGGCACATTTTTAAACATTGTGCAAATAGAACAGCCTTTAGTTACTCCCAAAAACTCTAAGCTTCATACACAATTTGAAGTTCTACACATAGCATACCATACTAGGCAAAGTAACAATACCTTCAGTAACTGCAGCTGGTCAAATGTGAGTTCTTTGACAGCAATTTCAAACAGTTCCAAAGGCTCTGTATCCAGTTTCTTTGAAGATAAACAATACATAAATAAGCATCACTGAAAACTACAAAAAAGTCTACATGCTTTTAGTATGGTAATATCAAAGGCAACTAATTTTTTCGCTTTTATTGATAAAGATACGAGTGATATCTTAATAATAAGATGACCAGTTTTCAGAAGACAACACGGTCACTTAAAAACACAGAATATGTGTCAATTGGAAAAAACCCCCAGGATTAGTTTTTCATGCAAGTCACAGGTTTTGAAGTTCTTTCTTTACAAAAATTAATGTATTTATTGTATAAAAATTTGATTGGCTAATGTATTCAGGAAAAAGGTTTGCAAGTAAAGCAATGCAGTAAAAAAACACTCCAAGGCAGTTCAGTTTATTACTGTCTATCCAGTATCTCAGAAACTAATTAAAAAAGACAAATGTCCTCGGCTAAAATTGAGACCCTCACACTCTGCTCCCAAAATAAAGATTTGGTGTCAAAAAAATTCTGTCCATTTCTCACTTTCCCTCTTCACTTACAGAAATTTTTAATGAGCAAGACAGTACTGACTGAAGACACACTGAATATGCATTTCCCTTAGTCAGAGTTCCATTTCCACAGGTGTTCAAAATCAAGCTTCTTATAAACTGCAATATTGTAAAGGGTGCGAGAGTTTGATGACACAAACTTAGTGCCAAGAAGACAGGGCAGTGTCCTCTGCCATGCCATCTATCTCTGGTTTCCCTGCAGAACTAGGAAGGAAGATAACTAGCACAGCACAGAGTCCAACCTCTTTGCTCTGCTGCTGAATGCAAGAATTCAGGCTTCAGTGGAGAACACACAACAGATCAGACAAGAAAAGCACTTCAGTGGGGGTTTTTTTGAGTCACCAAGCCTTATGCCTATGCTTTTCTTGCTACTAAGGAGTGGAATGTCACCTTCTGAAAACATTCAATTGTTATGCTTCATAAAACTTGGCTATTTAAGAGATATGGTGATAGACTGTTTAGAGCATCTCTTAATAAATGCTTAACTGTACATACAAGTAACAGTACAGTTCAATCCTTCTCATGTTATAGCATTCTTGATGCTTCCAAAAACAGCAGAAAAGAGTTCTTGGTTAAAACCCTAATCCTAACCCTAACTTCAAGAGGTAAAGCACAGAAAGGAACAGGACACTTGCTTTCAAGAGCCACTTTCCTGCTTCTAGAACCTTGGTCTTAGCTCCTTTCCAAAATTCCACTGAGTAATCAAAGAGTTCTTCAGCTTCGTATTTACCTCAAAGTTAAAGGACAGAGCAAAATGCTGAAGAAAAAAAGGGTTAAAGAAAGTTTAAAAAAAAACCCCAAAACCTATAGAAGGCCATTTTTTGGCTAATCAAACTCCCTAAATGAAGGAGACCCTTGTTTCTTCCATTTGCCTACTTTCCATCTACTGGGATACAAACAAAGCAGACTTTGGTTTGACTTAAAAGAGCTCTCATGAGTATATAACTGTATACATTTAAGTATCAGTAGGAGTGAGAAGTCATGCTGACAATCACACTAATTCTTCCGCAAAAGAGAAACAAGCAGAAGTGTTTTAGACTGCTCTAGCAGCCTAAAACAGTCCCAAACGCACTACTGAATATAGTGAAGTTGCCTGCTTTTTTCTTCCAAATCTTAAATGAAAAAAAAATCTAAATAACTACAAGGTTGGCTTGAAGAGTGCCAAACAAACAGTGCACCTGAAAAGCTGTCGCTATGATATCAAAAGGAAAAACTCAACTTCCCTGCACTATTTTACACACAGAGTAATGCTGTACATTTATTCCCATTCCATCCTTTGAGGCTCCAGAATTATTTCTATAAGAGCTTGGAATGATCATATTTATAAGTAAAATACAGGTCCTATCTTCTTTACCTTTTTCATGGCCATGCAACACGTGAGATCATGATATACAATAGGCACATGATCTTTGGAAAGATGTACATCAAATTCCACATACGCTGCTCCCTACAGAAAATTGAAAAACACACAGAACAAAACAAAAAAAACATTAACTACTTATGCACAAGGACTACAAAACTGCAAACAAGTTGTAAAGTATTTACAGGTCCTGGACATCACGCAGAAGTTGAATTCAACTGGTTGTTACCACTTAAATTATACTCAGTAATAGATAAATAATGGAAAAAAAATCATATGGGAAGGTATCTTAATTACCATTATGCAGCTCTTATATATATATAGTTTAATCTTGTAAACCCTCTAGTAAAATTCAAGTATTGTAAACCTGGTTTCAGAGAAAGGCTAAGATGATATTTTCAAATACAGATGTTTAAAACATACATGCCTTTGCAGTGTCCTTCCTCTTTCTACTCCACCACCCCACCAAGAGACAAGGGATGGCTACATATTGTAAAGCTTTAGGGAGACATTCCAAATATCAATGAGTTTCTGGTGTCACTAGTGAGTAACACAGCAATAGTGTGCTACATGTGCAAGAGCAGAAATAGTTACATCCAGTATTCTCCTGTCCTTTTCAGCTCTATGTTATTTTCTCTTGAGCTTAAAAAAAGGGAAGAAGGATTCAAGAGCTCTAAGTACAATCTTTTTGAAAAGAGGGCGGGCCAGAAAGAAACACACAGTAATAGGTTTGGGGTTTTATTTTGACTGTCTGCAAATCATTCCTTTGAAAGGCCTCCAAGAATACCATTCACCAAATTACCATCCTGACTCACTTACACTTTTTCACTCAGTACAGAGAGAATATAGGACAGGCTTTTTTCAGCCCTTTTCTCAGCAGAAATATTTTTAGATACGTAGCTTTCAGCCTTTTCAATCCATAAATAGTTGAAATCACATTTCTGGTACTTCTGCTGCTGACTTCATAGTAAATTTCTGCCTCAGTGTATATTTCCTGTAGGCTTTATAAAAGCTGTCTATAAACCTGTAGCGTCCCACCCAGAGATTAAGAATCACTGTTCCAAAGAGTAATTTAGTAACTACAGTTTTCTTTTACTCTGCAGTCAGTGCATGTCCCAGTCATTCTGTTCGAATTATACATTGACTTCAAAAGAAGAGAAAGCTTTCAGCTATGACTCTTGGGGAGTACAGCACTCCAGAATCAGTAGCCAATTCCAGATGCTGCTCCCATACTATTAACGACTTCAAAAGGTGTTTTGCAAGCACCCGTATTAGTGAAGAAATACCACTAAGGTATAAAGGCTTAGGAACCATAAGTTAAGCAGCAGGTCATCTCACAGCAGCACGTGACTGAAAACAAGAGCTAGACAAAGAACATCCTTCTGCCTCCAGCTACTCTGCTGCAGTGTCTCACTAGATCATCTAGATCAGTCTTATCACAGATCACTTCAGTGACCAAGGATCAATGGAGGAATAAAAGTGATGATGACCTCAATCACAGAGTTTAGGCACATGCAGCCAGTATCTCCCAAACTGAAAGTCATGCCTTAGGATTCCAAGTCTTCACTGTAGCAAGCACCGAAACAAAGGATTGCTTTATTCTACCAGCTCAGCTCCTAGGTCACATTTTTGGACACTGAGTTTTGTTACACAGTACGCTGACACACTATAGCAGTGCCAAAATTTTATTCATTTGTTCAAATTTTTTTCCTACCCTATGTCTCTACAGGGTCAAGATTAAAATTCTCCCTGTATGAGAACATCACCAGAATATATTAAATGGGAGCTTTGATTTTTTTTTTTATGAACTTTAGAGTAATAGTCTAATCTAGCTATTCCTTCCCACTACTCAAAGAACTTCCACAGTGATTTGATACAATTTTACATCAGTGCAATTACCATTCACTGTACTGAATCACAGAAATTAAGCAAACAAGCCAACCTAGTTTAAACTATAGAGGTACTGGGTGTGTGAAAATGTATGTACTCACGTGACTGGCAGCATTCCTCAGAGAGGCAATTGTGTTCTCTTGAACTTTAGCAAGTCTAAAGTAACAGCACAGAAAAAGGTGTTGTTAGATGCAGTACAACACAGAAGTCCATTGAAACAACAGAAAGACAAATCAGAAGTTTTTGTTTTGGAGAACACCCACATTTGATACTGAAGTGACTTGAATGACCGTGGGTTGCAGCTTTTTTAACTGCCCACTTCCTGAGCTGATGTCAGTGAAACAAAACAATCACCCCAGATTAAAATGCAAACACACTTACTTAGCTGTTGTTGTAGAGTTTCCTGCTCCCCTGTGTCCAACATCTAGAGTTGTTCTTGGTTTCCAGTATTTTGCATATGAAGCCTTCATATCACAAGCGTATCCCTGGATTGGTTTAATAACTATATAGTCCACTACAAGAAAAACACCAATACTTCACATATCAGTAGAGAACAGATGACTTTTAATGAAGTTATCTACATCTGTTGTTTGCTTCAGCTGTACCTCTAACTTTTCCAATTGTCTTCCTTGGATTTCTGCTCATAATAGCAAGTGTAATAATTCCAGCACTCTTCCCGAGTTCTTCAATTGTGGATGACAGGAGGCAAGCAGAACCTACATGACCTGGGAGCGCATCGCCTTGTACCACCTTCTCACCTAAATTTTCCTAAAAATGAGAAAACCAGAACACTTACTGTAGGTGAGTGTAGGTGAGAATTCTAAACAAATTCTTCTTCCTTGCTCCTCAGGAAGACATAAACAGGCATGATGTAACAAGTTTCTTGTGCACTACATAGAACACTAATTTCAGGCTGAAATTGTTTAACATGTGTGGCAAATTACTCTCAGGAATATGAAAATCTTGATGGAAATCTAAACAACTCAAACTTACATTTGAAAATTTAGATTTGACAAGCTTTTCACAGCAAAACTGCATGCGTGAAATTGTCTTCTAAAAATCCCAAGTCATATTTAGAACGAAAATTAACTGGAATAATATACACAACTTAAAATAGCATTGTGTTGATCTGCAGGGAAGTAGAAAGGCAAATAATATGCAAAATGTGCACTTGACCATAGTCAAGGAACTACATAGACACTACAACTATGAGTGTAAGTGATCTTAAGGGCATTTTCAGAGCAAAGAGAGAATGCCTAAAGCTTTCTTCTGCATACACACTATGAAGAGAGAAAAAGTTGTTTTCTTTTAAAAAGGACTTCGAATATTAAGATCTTTCAGCAGGAAAAATAGAGTGCAAAATAACAGGTATAGTAGTGAGAATCCAGTTTTAATTTGCACTGGTTACTTCAGAGAAATCTCTTCCGCTTATAACACAAAAATTTAGATTAAATAATTGTGATATGACTAGTTTATTGTTCAGGTTCAGGTTCAAGCAGGAGATATGAAACCTAGCTCTGGTAAAGGATAAATATCAAGCCAACCCAAACTACATAAAATACCACACACACAGAGATTTGAGTCTAATTTGTACCGACTTCTAAATAAGCAGAACTGAAAAAACTTTGTGTGCCACATCAAGAAGACTCACAAAACCTTTCTGCAAAATGGGCTGAGACTCTCATACTTGCATAAACAAATCCAGAACATTCAAGAATATCAGGCAGTGGCCCTGTTTCAACAGTGAAATCTTCACAGTAATTGAATCTAACTCCGAAAGGCAGACTGGAGCTGCTTCTTAGGGGTAAAGAGACATACCTCAAAAAAATCAAAGATTAATTCCAAGTTATCAGGCTCCATGGTTTGTATTGTGTACTCTATCCATCGGTCTGGCTGCAGAGCATAACCACAGTCTGGCTGAGTGTGTCGACATTTATAGTCATTATTACTTATTAAGGAGAACTCCACAGTGTTTGCCATTTTCTGAGGTACAGTAGGGGTTGTTTTCTCCTGGCCTTCCTCATCATCCTCATCTTCCTCTAGGCCTTCTAGGGTCAATTTTACTCTACTCAACCAGAAATACAAAACAAATGGTTAAGTCAGAGGAGTTTCTTTGAAAGTGATAAAGAATTAGAAAGAAGCTTGAGGAGAAGCTCATACAACACAAGAATTCTTCTCAACACCACCATCTACAGGACAGCTTTGCATGTAGTGGGCTCTCATAAGACTCAAGAGTTAGTAGCCATTGCCTAAATCATATTTTAGTCAGACTTAAGTGCTTGAGTCAGTATTAAAACTTGAACTTGGGTAAATATGAAAACCGTACTAGTGGTCTGAGAAGCAGCACTCCACCAAACTAACTATTTGGGCTGCCAAACAGACAGCCTTCCTCCACAGACTGGTACCCATAGTGCCAAAAGGCTAATGAAAAGCACTGAAAACAGCAGTAATCAACAAGATCAAGACTTGAACACTGGAGGCTGCTGCTAAGCACACACACAACTTTATGTCTCTATGAACAGCATCTTCACGGTCTCCTCTGGACTCATTCCAACATACTTCCTATGCTGGGGTCCCCAGAGCAGGACACAGTACTCCAGGTTGGGTCTCACCACAGAGGGTAGAAGGAAGGAATCACCTTTCTCAACCTGCTGGCCATGCTGCTTTTTGATGCATCCCAGGATACAGTTGGCTCTCTGGACTGCAAGTCTGCAATGCTGGGTCATGTCAAGCCTCTCATGCAGCACCAACACTCCCAAGCCCTTCTCCTCAGGGCTGCTGTCAATGCATTCTCTGCCCAGCCTGTGTTTGTGCTTGGGATTGCTCCAACTTGAGTGCAGGACCTTGCACTTCACCTTGCTGAACTTGATGAAGTTCACACAGGCCCACCTCCTAAGCCTGTGAAGGTCCCTCTGCATGGCATCCCTTCCCTCCAGCGTGCAACCTCACACCACAGCTCAGTGTCACCAACAAATCTGCTGAAGGTGCCCTTGATCCCACTGTCCATATCACCAGCAAAGGTGTTAAACAGCATCGATCCCAATACCGACCCCTGAGGAACACCACTCATCACTGAACTGCTTATGGACATCAAGCTGTTGACTAGAACACTCAGAGTGACCATCCAGCCAATCAATTCCTTAACCACTGAGTGGTGTATCCATGAAATCCACACCTGTCCAGTTTAGAGACAAGGATGTTGTGCAGAACAGTGTCAAATGCTTTGCGTAAGTCCACACAGACAATGTTAGTCACTCTTCCCTCATCCACCTACGCTGTAACCTTGTCATAGAAGGCCACTGAATTTGCCAGGCATGATTCACCCTCAGCAAAGCCACACTGGCTGTCATCAACCACCAGCTTATTTTCTATGTGCCTTGGTATAGTTTCCAGAAAGAAACTTGCCCTGTGATCCTGCCAGGCCTTGAGGTGATACTGACCAGCCTATAGTTCCTCTGGTATTTCTTCTTAAAAATGTGAGTTACAGTTTCTATTTTTCTATCAGTGGGAACTTCACTGGACTGCCAAAGTCAGACTACCAAAATAAGGTACATGGTACAGAGCTAACTCCCAGGTTATAACTGAGTGATCTGTAAATCACTGAGAGAGCAAGTCCTGGATCTCAGAAATTCAAGAAGGGAAGGAGATCAAACACTTGGGCAATAGTGCAGTACTCTAAATATCAGGACTAAGATACCCACTTCTGCCAATCAGCTGTATAATAATTATAATTATCAGCTGTAGTAATGCCTACAGATAAAAGCATCAAACTGATTTAAGTAACAAGAAAAAGGTTAAAGAATTCTATTATCTCAACCATCCACGTTGACTGGAAATCCATAATGTAAGCAGAAAATTAACTATATATATAATAATACAAAGAGCTGTTTACTCTGGTAAGGTGAAAAACTAGTATGCAACAAAACAATCTGGAAGCCTTCTTCCCTTCCCCCAACTTTCACTTTCATTCTGATTTTTCAATTTAAAAAAAAAAAAGAAACATCCTTAAAATTAACAGCAGACAATTATATAGGTACTCTGCAGTTCAGCCAAAAAGCAAGGGACACAAAGACAAGTATGGAGTATGTATTTGTGCTTAAATACTTTGAAAGTGTCCCAACAGTACACCCCTATTAGCAGCTCAAAATTAACATAAAGACTACATTAATTAAATAAAGAAGAATCACTAGTATTGACAATAAACATCAGGTAAATTGCATACTGAGATGAACAGGCTCTTACCTAAACCTTGATGTTTTAAATTTCTTCTTGGATATCAGTACAGGTGGTTTCTCAGAATAATGCAGACGTAATCTTATTTCTGTTTGACATGTCAGCCACCCAGCATCCACAGTTTCAATACCATCTGTCAAAAATCAAACAAAAGCAGAAGACACTTTAGTAACATTGTTTTAGTTGAATCTAGACAGTTTAATATGCAAAAATATAAATATAGTTCCTCTGACATGATCTTCCAGACAATCCTCCTTATTACTAGCCTTATCTTGTAGTATTTCAAGAGCAACTGTTGAGTGCAGCCTTTGACCAGTCTTTCTGAACAGACAACAGATACTGCATTTTTAAGGGTGTTAGATAGGAACAATGATCATGTGTAAACTGTCTAAGTATTCCAGTGTTAATTTTATATATGGTATCAAGGGCTAAGTTAAGCCTCCAAAGGCAAACATAACATTCGTTTGTCCTGGGATCTCTCAATACATGGAATAACATTGGAACTCCGAAGATTCATAAGCAATCAGAGGCTCCCTGTTTCTCTTGAGATACAGGTGTCAAATTAGCTCATCATAATCAGTGCCAGTAAAGCTGCATAAGAGTGCAGCACAGGGTACAGCAATAGTTTGGATGGGGAAACAAAGCATGAAGGAGAATCCTCAACCTCACCATGAGGACAAGGAAAGCCTACAAGCAGCATGACCAGCAAGCACAAGCCACCAGACCAAGTGCTGCAGCAGACCCCACAGGTCTGAAGAGTTGCTAGCTAATCCTTTCCTTGGACGAGGATATGAGGGAAAAGCTCTAAGACAAGATGTATCAGATATGATAAAAGAACTACCATAAGTGTCACAGGATTGAGTGTCGAGTGAGAGGTAGGTCAGAACTGCCAGCAGTGAGACACACATGCACACACAAAAACATGAGGTTTGGACTTACGAGAGCATTTTGGTAGTTACATGTCTAACTGAAGAGGCAAATTGTGCACTTTTAGTGCAAGTGATAATGATAATGTCTTTCCAGGCATGAAGGGTTTTTCTAAGCTAGGTATTAAGAGAAATCTAAGTCTATCCTGTATTTCAAAAAATACGTGCTCATGAATTAAAATTTGCAAATTTAACACCATCAAAGTGAAAACATTCCAACTCTTCCTGAAAGCCTTTAACATTAGAAGGGATTACAGCCTGTGTGTGAATTCACAAAATGCTGGATACAAAAATAACTGTACAAGCAGAGAAAACAATCACAGGCAATTTTTACAATTTATAATTTAAAATATTTTTCAATTACAAGACTTAATCTTGTTTAAATTAAATTTATAGTTAAGAGTAAAGATCAATGTGTCTCACTTACTATGGATTCCAAAGAAACCATCGTCAACAGCAATTTCATCTTCTAGAATTAAAAGGAGAGGAAAAGAATAAAAAAAACGAATTAGCATTCATTTTTAAAAGTCATTGCCAAGTTAAATTAATTCTACTTTTCCACTTCACTTCTAAAAAGTGGATCTAAAAAAGGCAGGAAAACTGAAACAGACAAAGAAGCATATTTTTTGTAGCCTTCTATAAAGATTTATCCCAATTTATGCTTTTTCTTAGTTTCTGCAAGAAAAAACAATAAAACACACAAAATGCCAAATTTTACCTAAAGTAATCTGAACTGAGAAGAGCAAGGTTGCATAATTTCCTGGTTTGCTGCAGTATTTTGCTGATATCTACGTCCTACTAGTATTATTTGTCAAAGTAATGTCAAAGACATTAAAGTTTCTTGCAAACATACAAGAAGGTTATCCTCCTGCACGTTTACAGTTCAAGGTTTTAAATCAAGTTAATCACAATTAAAGTGCTTATTCTGCCCACATGACAGAAACCAAACTAGCATGAAATATTCAAAACACTCAGGTCACCATTTCCAAAGCTTTAATAACTGAAATCTTAAGACACTAAGTAAATTCACCAGCATTAAGAGAACTGCAGTAGTCAAACGATACATTTCTCAAAACATAAATCTTCACAAAATTTTGCCTCTCTAGTAATTAATCCTTTTTTTTGATTTTTCCTAAGAAGAATCATGGGCCTGACCTAATTTTTTAATAACCACAGGCAGGAATTTAGGATCATAATGACCCAGCACTAACATACTGGGCTTGCTGCATTTTCTTAAAAGATTGCTTATGAAGCATTGAGTATTACTTGGGGGGAAAAAATGATCCTAACTTTTTGGAATGAGGTTATCTAAATTTAGAGATAAATTCTAGAGCCTAGCAGAGGATAGGCTGCTTCCCTTGTCAGTTACTGACAAATACAGAAACAATCTTACAGGAGTAGAAACACAACTAATTCAACTGAAATAAAAAAAAAAAAAAAAAGGGGCAGGGGGAGGAATGTGATCATGGTACTGTTCATGACTAACAAACAGTTTCTTTGATACCACCTTCTTTCTAAAAGACATTTTCTCACATCACTATATTCTTAATAGATGTGAACTCCTAAATGTGGAGGAAATAATAGTTTTCATATCCTAGAAAAGACAGTGCATAAAACATGCCATCCCACAGCAGAATATCTAAACTACACCCAACATTCAAAGGTTATTTCAGTCACTCTTAAAACCCCAACATTTTACTTGCTCAGAAAAGCATTAGTAACTTCTATGCAAGTCTGCATACCACCTTTTCTTCCAGCAAAGTACATTTCTGCTACATTGCCGGGTAAATAAGTCCATTCACGTTTCTAGTCACATTAATCCATTCACTTAAAGAAGCCTAATTAAAATTTTTTGTTTAACTTTTTACTAATTAAATAGTACTTAAAGCCAGCAGTGACTTCACACCCTCCCCCACATTTTCTCTAAAAAATATCATATGGATCCTTAGTCTCAAAGAATTGAATTTACAGAAAGTTATTACAATTCCAAGTTAATAAAAAAACCCAACCCACGTAATCTTAAGGGTGACAGCAAAGAATTTCACATCCACTCCATTTTTAAGCCACTTATGTATACAAATATTTTGAGAGTAAGGCCCATGTTGTGCAAAGAAAAAGTTTATATCTCCCACACATTAATATAAATATTTCAAAACTATAGTTATCAATCCCTCTAAACCAGTGTGCAGCATATTAGCAATTTTATGCATATGCCTCAAACAGATGCAGTTGATGCCATTACCTAAAGGGGTAATTGATCGTGGTTGCAGATGAGTCTCCCACGTGTGAACTATGACTTCGCAGGGACCATCGATAGTCTGTAATTTAAAAGTTAAATGTCTGCAATAATTTTTTTTTTTTGTTATATCTGATTTTCTACCCATGAGGCTGTTTGGGATGGTCATGAACTCAGCTTAGAGATTTAAGGAAGAAAAAGAAGAAGAAAGAGAGGAGAACAGAGAGAATGAAAGAGAAAAAAAGAAAACAGATCAGGCTTTTTACCCCTGCAACTGCTGATGGGACTACCTGATGTGTCACATTCACATATGAGAAAACTTGCAACAGAGTCTGACATGGTGAAGTTACACGGAATCATTAAATCTTTACTGCATAGAGGTACTCCTCTGGATTACTCGAGTGCCTCTGAACTCATTAGGAGTGTGTGCTGTTTTCTCAGGATACTAAAGCAACAATTTATGAAAAAATATAATCCCACATCTGTAATTCCAAACAGCACTCAGCATCTACTCATGCAGGTAGCAGTTGCAGGGGTGGGTTCTCCTTCAAAATTTGCCTGACTCATTCAAAGTCTATAAGATATAGTTATTTCAGCTGTGGTACAGAAGAGCAAATTATTTACCATCTAAATAAAACATAAATACTTGATCCAATCACCAGCAATGAAGCCCCTGTAGTCTATTCCAACTGGAGCAATATAAATTAGATTCTTTCATTTAAAAAATTACTGTCCACCAAAAGACACATTTGTTGACAAACACAGCCAAGACTCAGACAGATTACCAGAACAGTAACACAAACCTCTTCTTTCAGAATAATTTAAGTTTGAAATAGCTTTCTAGGTTAAAATTTTCAGGTAACAGCCACTTAGCACCAGAAATAACATGCCTGATTCCCAGCTCAGTCACTCTAAGAAAAGTTTCCCTTAGCAGGGTGTGGTTGTCAGCATCAGAGGTGAAAACGACTGTCAGATAGCTGCAGTTTGTCATTTCGGTGTTTTGGACCTAAGTAACTCTTATTTCCAAAAAGACTTGCTTCTATTGCCAAAGTCATGGAAGCTTCCAAGCCAACTTGTCTCGGTACTTCAGGTACTTGTTTAAAAAGATTTTGGTTCCACAGGGACATCCAGACAAGCTTCAAACTCAGCAGTGTAATTACACAGTACCATAATGCTTTGCTATCTTATAGCTCACCTAATAAATCCTTTACAAGCAGATAGGATTTCTTGACATATACTGAACACATCTAATGTACCATGCTTTCAGATGAGCAAATGCCAAATATCTAAGAAGTGCTTAGTAAGACAGGTTTACTCTGAGTCTTAGCAATTTTCCTAATGAGTTCAGAGGAATCCCATACTTATGGGTCATGTCAGAATATAATACATATGCTTATTTTATTTATATTTACATGCATTCTGCCTTTAAAACATAAGATTATACTACTGCTTTCAGTTTATTCCTATTGCAAGGCAGTTTTAGTTCCCATTTTCTCAAAGATGCCACAATGATGACCCTTAGGATTTCTAGAAAAGTAAATAGAGAAGTTTCTTTTCCCTTCTTTCACAGCACCTTCACACTGTGCACATCACAATCACAGTTTCTAAAGCTGAAAACCATGTTTGCCAATAGGGAGGCTGCCATTTACCAATACCACACAGGCATGCAAGCTCTCCAATAGTAATTCCCATGAACACACACAGAACCCTTACTCTGTGAACCTGGGGAATTCACGTCAGTCCTAACATGCGTTAAGCTGTTTTCTTCTTTGCAAAAAATCCCAACATATGGTATGAAAATACCAATACCAGTCTATTTCTTACACTACTGTAACTGTCTGTTTTAATTTTAGCTTCTAAAATGATGAATGAGAATTTTAATAACATTATCCCAACAATAAGCAAACCATGCTGGACACACTCAGCAAAATTTCATCTCCTGAAAGGAATATAGTGGACTGATTGTGCATTTAATCCCAGGAACCCTCAACACTTTCCATACTAAGAAGAACCAAGCAAAGCTACCTGGAAAAAAAGGGCAATGGATTAGAGAACAGGCACAGACATGACCAAGAACCCTCTCAATTCCTGCTCAGACCATCACTCTGTTTATAGGCATTAAAATAATGTTTTAATTACATGTAATAGAAGCCACTGTTACACTGAGGTTAAAATACTGATGTAATTTCAGTGGCATATACTGACCACATTTGAAAAGCAGTCCAGTCCAGTAGTAGGAATAAATGATGTGTCATCAATACTCACATGGTAACGTTACCAAAAAAGAGATTCTCTGCCAGGACAGTCTTAAAAGGGCACCTACTCAAATGTCACATCAAGCATCTCAGTGGGCAGACACTGAGAATATAGTAAGAGGCACTGTATGGCTTGGACCCTTCTATACTAAAACAGACATATTGAATTTTTTTAAAGCAAACACAAACATTATATTGCTTGATTTTGATTAGATGAACATCTGATGGAATTTTAAAGCTCTGAAATGACATTAAGGAATTTGCTTTAAAAATCAAGCCCTCTTACATTATGAAAAGTCAGGGCCTCCCCAGTAGCCATTAGATGCTTTTGAAACTAAAGGTAAAATGCTTACCTAGCATAATGTTCCAGAGATTCAAAGCAATCTGATGTAAAATCTGCATGAAGTGCTTGGATGCTCAGTACAATTAAAAAATGAAAACACTCTCACAGATATTTAAAAGATAATTTAGGAGTTCAGTTTCAAAGTTCCTGATTCAAGGCAACAGAACACAGTAGGCATTATGGGGGGAAAAGAATTAAAAGCAAATCTTAACACCACCACACACATTTATCCAACTGCACTTTACTAATTAAAACTATGTTCCAAGAATAATAATCCACGTCCATGGTATGAAACAACTGAAATAGACTTAACTGCTGATGCAGCATTTCTCACAAAAATCTCTCTGGATTTCTGTATCATGTAAGAGACAATAATTAAGCACAGAACTAAACAATTAACAAAGCCAGTCAGCCATCATAACTAACTTGCAAGGCAATAGGACATATAAGTTACCTGCCAGAAGTCCTGAGCTAAAATATAGACTTTTTAACTCTAGTATTCCGTAAGAGTTTAACACACAATCTGCTACCTCAGCACAGTCATGGCAGAGGTGTTCCTTTGTTATCAGGATAATCACACGTTATTAATCTAGGAAAAGCATTTCTAAGGCATCTTTACATTAAAGAAATTACTGAGTCTAGGTCTAAGTTTCACCTTTATAACTATGGCCCAGAGACTAAATGAATTTATTTATTTACGTTTTTAAAAAGGAAATTGTTAAACAACAGATATCTCATTTGAAACATATATAATTAAGCAGCATTCTCACAAGTGTGAAAAATATTCCCCAATGCAGTTTTAAAAGTCCTGCTAGATGCACAGATAGTTCAATTTGCATTGAAAGAAATAACCCTAAACTTGCATGCTTATTTATTGTTGGAAAAATAAATACAGAACATAATTCAACGGAATAAGGTATGTTCCTTACTAAGATTTTCAAATACGCATCATGTAAATGATGCATGTAAAATTATTGTAAGCCATAAAATATAAAGACAAATTCCAAACAAGGGTGTTTTTGGGGTGTCTCACACACACACACATACCCATAGCGCCCTATCTCTGCCCCCACAACAAACAGAAGGTCTCATCATGGCTAGGTTTCACGAACGAAGATTTGGGAAGGGCTCTACCCACGCTTGCTACAAGCACACTGGTGGCTAAAAAGGCCAATGCAAGATAAGCAAGCTGCGCCTTATCACCTGCCGTTTCATCC
>VWZF01006828.1:154937-166941 GCA_013396755.1 Sclerurus mexicanus | reverse complement strand
ATCTATCTATCTATCTCCAGTAATGTTGTTCCAGGAGGTTTTTGCAGGACTTAGGCATGGAAAGCACAACCCAGAGCGGGAGCAGGAGTCCCCCAAGGCCGAGGAGCTCCCACCCCGTGCCAGGCCATGCCAGGCCGTGCCAGCCCGCGCAGGGCTCTCACCGTTCTTGCTGATGTCGAGCTCGCGGAGGTTGACGAGGCTGGCGATGCTGGTGGGGAGGCTGGAGAGGTCGTTGTCGGGGATGCTGAGCTTGCGCAGCGCTTGGCAGCCGAACAGTTGCTGTGACACAAAGCACACCGTGCACAGCCCGGGGGGAAATGGCTCTGGGGTCACTATTTACACACGGGGGGACTCGGTGGCCTCGTGGGTCCCCTCCAGCCCTGGCGTTCTGGGAAACACCACAAAACTCCACGCGCTCCGGAAGAATTCCGAGCGGGAACCTGCGGGATTTTGGTACAAACCCAAACCAGGCCAAGCCTTGGGCAGGAAATGTCACGAATTCCACTGAAATACTGGATGGGCAGTGAAACACCCAGTGCACGCTCCCAGCCGTTCCCGGGAGAGCTCCTATTTCAGAGGCCAGGGAGGGTTTGGAACTGGGAGTTCGGCACTGTCTGACACGCCCAGGGCTTTGGAACTGCTGAAGGAGGAGGGCTACAATATTCCCTGACAATATTCCCTCTGGAGTGATCTGCTGCCGGACTGTTGGGTCACGAGACCCAAAACTGCCCAGTTGTCCTTTACCCACTGGATGTTCCAAAGCTGTTTGCCCCAGTTTCTAGACCCTCCTGGCCTTGCCATCCTCACTTGCTGGACTCATCACTCTGGATGTCCAGGTGTCCCTTTGACTGCTTTGGGACTGGACCCCACAGGGTGCTGACTGAGGTTTAAGTTGTAACAGTGGGCTTTTGTTCCCAATATCTCCACTCCTTGACCTCAGCCAGAGAGGCTTTGCCTCTCCAGAGGTTGCTGGGGAGAACTTCCATCCCACTCTTGTTTTCCTGGAGACTGATTGCCAGTGACTCCACCCCCACGAAGATCAATACTCATTTTTATTAGTCAGCAATTCATTTGACTCATCCAAACAAGGGACGTTCTTGCAGCAGCAGCTCATGATGACAAAGTCAAAGGCAAAGAAAATAAAAAGCCTCGGCAAGACTTAGGGGAAAGCAGAGAAAGAATTATATAACAATCCTGCAAATCCCTCAAAGAAAAAAGAAATATAAAAATTAGGCACCAAAAACTAATTTCTAATGAAGTAACAGGAAAAAAATCACAATTATGATACATAAAAGGTAAGGTAAAAATAAAAACAAAAGCAGGCAGAATGAGTTTAATGCAAAATAATTTGCTGGGTTCTAGAGTATCACACAGCAGTGAGAGCAACCAGGGTAGATCAGGGCTTAAACCAGTTTTTAGCAGTGCTTTTGTCTTTAGAGTTTATCACTTTTATAATTTTATCATTACATTTTAAAATAGGATCAAGTGCTCAAGGGGATAGGAAATTTCAGAAGACCATTGCAACTTCCAAGGCACAGCAAAATTGGCAGAGGACAGAAAACTGCCCAAACTTCCCCTGGAAGAAGCGATTTGAAATCCCGTTCACAGAGGGAGGAGAGTTCTGCCCCTGCTGGAACGAGACACAGGATGCCAAGGCCATGCGAAGGAACTCAGTGCCAGTCTTAGAAACAAAAAGGTATTTTCTCCCCTAGAATATTAATACAATAGTGGGGAAAAAGTTCAGAGCCACAGGGCAAAAATGTCTGAGGCAGCAAATTTGATAGAGGAATTATTTGGGCAGTTCAGTTCCTGGTAACGATGAATGAAGGCTGGTAATGGTGACTGGTAAGAGCACAAAGGAACAGTGCTGTTAATCTTCTCTTCCACATGGCCACGGCTATGATAAATGCTGTATCTGCTGTAAATTGAGAGAACAACTACCACCTTCCTAATTCTGGCCCCTTTCCCTCTGGCCCTCAGTTTTTCCACATGGAATTCTGGCACTATTCTATGTCCTGGTGTATCTGTCTGCCATCAGCCACTGCAGCTCAGGCTGAAAACCAACACACAGAGACCAAAGCACACAGAGCGACCCCACACACAGCCCAGACCCCTGCCTAAATTGGGCACTTCCCACCTTCTTCTGGGGCACAGTGAGGACGTGGCACGGCAGAGAGCTGGAGCACGGGGATCCAGCAGCACCAAATGGTCCCCACCAGGACCCACTCCGTGTTTACGGCGACAGAAAACACTCCTGGGTTTGTGTTCCCTTCTCTAGCAGGGCCCAGGCAGCTCCCCACAGCCTTTTCCCATGACCTCGAGCTCCTGCAGCTGCCCTGCAGAATTAGGGAGGGAGGGAACAACCCCAAGCACTGAACCACCACATCCTGCAAAGCAACTCCATGGAATGGGAGAAGCACCTTTCCCACACCTGAAAATAGAATTTGCAGGGGTCTCTGTGCAGCCTGAGTGAGAAATGTGCTGTGAGAGGGATGGAGAGTGGATTGCAGGGACAGTGTTTAATTAAAGACTTGTGAGCATCTTTCATTATTGTAGAGAGAAATCCAATTAAAGGCTGGATTACATTCCTTCATGCTTCATTATGTAGCCAGCACCTGCCCTTAATTGGTTTTTCCACCACCTTGCCCTCTTTTGTTTCCAGCATACTGAAGTTACAGTAACTTTCAATTCCTTATAGTAAATATTAATCAGCAGAAGAACAGACTGAAAGATTCCACAGGAGGAGTTTTCCTCAGGACGGATAACTTAGGTGGTGTCACTGCAGTTGTGAAACTCCTACTCAGCACTGGCATTTCCCAACAGAGTCACAGAACATCCTGAGCTGGAAAGGACCCACAAGGAGCATGGAAAGGAGAACCCACTAAATGCCAGAGAGCCCTTGTCCCAGGGCACCAGGCTGAGCCATTTCCCAAAGGTCACAGAACCCCAGGATATGCTGAGCTGGAAGGACCCACCAGGACCACCCAGTCCAACCCCCAGCCCTGCACAGCCCCATCCCCAAGAGTCACCCCCTGTGCCCCAGAGCATCATCCCAACCCTCCTGGAGCTCTGGCAGCCTTGGGGCCGTGCCCACTGCCCTGGGGAGCCTGGGCAGTGCCCACCACCCTCTGGGGGAAGAGCCTTTCCCTGAGATCCCCCCTGAGCCTGCCCTGGCACAGCTCCAGCCCTTCCCTGGGTGCTGTCCCTGGTCCCACAGAGCAGAGATCAGAGCTGGGTGCTCTGATCCATTCCCTGGGTGCTGTCCCTGCTCCCACAGAGCAGAGATCAGAGCTGGGTGCTCTGATCCATTCCCTGGGTGCTGTCCCTGCTCCCACAGAGCAGAGATCAGAGCTGGGTGCTCTGATCCATTCCCTGGGTGCTGTCCCTGGTCCCACAGAGCAGAGATCAGAGCTGGGTGCTCTGATCCATTCCCTGGGTGCTGTCCCTGCTCCCACAGAGCAGAGATCAGAGCCTGCCCCTCCTCTGCCCCTCCCCAGGAAGGTGTCCCTGCAGTGAGGTCTCCCCTCAGTCTCCTCCAGGCTGAAGGAGCAAACCCTGCCCCAACACTCAACCCACACTAAAGAACTGGACTTTGTCTCCCAGCAGAACACGGGTTACCTTGGGCAGCTCCTCAATCTGGTTGGCATCGAGATAAAGCTCCTCCAAGGTCCGCTCGAAGTTAAAAACCTCCTTTGGCACCTGCTGCAGGCCACAGTGAGAGTAGTCCAGCACGGACACGATCTCCTCCTCGCCTCGGAAACACCGGCACGGCACCAGGCGGCCGATGAGCTTCCTTTTGGTTGTCATCTCCAAGCAGCATACTGCAGGAAAAGGGGAAACACAGCCTGCTGAAACCAACAGCCTTTTGGAGACTCTTTAGATTTATCATCGAGATTGCAGTCCACGAACACAGGGCTCCTGAGGGACACCCGCAGGCTGCAGCCTGCGGTTCTGATTCTACCTTTCTACACCACGCAGAGAAGTAAGATCTGCCAGTGGAACCACCAAACACAACCTCCATCCAGCAGCTTCTCCCTGCACCGGCACAGAGGGAAACACACCCCGAGCCCAGCCACAGCCACTGCTGATTTAATGGAGAAAGTGACCTGTGGGTTGGTCCCCAGATCACGGGTCACGGGGTGAATCAGGCAGAGGTTCTGATTGTCCCCGGGAAATCTGGGCTCTCCCTGGTTCCTCTGACAGCAGCAGAGCTCCACAGCTTCCCCAGCCACTGCTGGGGCACTTGTACTGAGCCCTCAGCCAGGGGAATAAAGGAAAGTGCCAATGTCACTGGTCACAGAGCAGGTGGGTGGTCACCTGCCATTCCTGCTCCCCTTGGACCACCGTGGGCCGCTGAGAGCTCACACAAGGGACTTTTCCTGCAGGAAAAGGCAGGCCTGGGAAGGTTTCCCCTAGCCAGACTTCGGCAGCCTCGATGCCAGGGGCTGCAGAACCCCCTCAGCTGAGTGGGCACCTCTGACTCCCTGCAGGGACTTTGCACAGCTGGGTTTATGACCCGTCACTGCAACCAGAGCCTTTAACTCACCCCTGCAGAGTGCACAGAACAGTCAATAAGCACAGTTTATAATGTCAGGCAGTCTCTAAATCTGGAACAGATATTGACATCTTGAGAAGTTATTTTAGCATTATGGATAAATCAGGCTGTCCTGCAATGCGTTAGCACAAAGGCAACAAGGGCTGAACCTTCCACCTCCGTTTTCTAAAGCACTCACGAGGCTTTGAGTCACCTCTAGGGGGAAAAGGCACTAATTAGCCCAGGTAAAGCAAACCAGGGCTCGCCATTCCCTGACACCAACCTGTGCCCTGACACCTGCACTGCACCTGCAGCTCCAGGAATCTCCCCCGCTCACTCAGCTGAGGGCACAAGCCCAGGCCAGAGCCCTGTCCCACCAGTGATTCCCAACCTCTGGAGCTGCCCAACCTGCCCCGGGACGCAGCACAATTCAAACCCTGACACGGGAAGGGTAACTGCCCTCGGAACAGCAAGAGATTTGGAGCTTTTGGCAGGCCGCTGGAAGGTAATGAACAACGGCACAGTGACATGGACTTCAAAAACTGCTCAGCAAACCCTTCTTCCCACGGGAATTACAAAGCACTCTGCTGGCCTTTATTCTCCTCTGCTGTGGGCACAGGCATCAAACACCATTTTAACAAAACCCACAACAAACCAGGATAAAAGACCAGCTAGAAAGTTTACAAATAGCCAAGCGATAGAACAACACCAAAAATAGCAATTACAGCAGCAAATCCAATTTTTTAAGGTTTTTTCTTTTGCTTATGCAAACAACGGCAATTCCATTACTGCACTTCATAAAAATAACTGTAATTTCTTATTCAACAGGACATTGTTTTAAGAGCTAGAGGGAAAAAATGAAGAGGATAAACAGAAGTGAGTTCATTACTCTCTTCCTCAAAAGCTTCAGGAAGGCCTGTCAGGAAAAAATAGGTTTGTGGATTAATTGGATTATCTATTGGAACTGTCCTCTTCAGGACACAAAACCCCAGGCAGGATGTGAGGTGGGGAGATGAACAATCTGGATTTAAGAGGAGATTAACGCTGGAATAACAAAGGAACCTGGACCTGAATGGTGGTGCATTGCTGGGCCTGGGAGAGATGAGTGAGAAGAGACCCCCCTGCAGAAACTGCTCCTTGGGGAAGATTTGCTGCAGGAGTGGCCACGGCAAAGGCTGAATTTCAATGTACTTTCATAAGGAGTGGCTCTGCAATCTGCTCCGTTATTTACCCTTGGGGAATAAAAGGAAAACACACAGGAGTGCCGGAAAATCTAGAGGAGAATCCCAGGGGATTCCTGCAGTTCTTTGCACCACGATGGAACTGAAGGACCTGCAGTGGAGAGGAGTACAGTTTCATGCCCTGTGGACTTGTGGTAATTAAACCTTTTATTAATTTCAGCATTAGCCATTCTTACCCTGCACTGATTCCAGCTTTGGTAATTACACTTTGCTCACCTACATTTTGTTCTCCCCTGGTTTTCAGAGCCTTTCTTTGGTGAGGAAAGAGGATCAGCCCAAAGATCCACCCCCCGAGTGCAGGAGCTGAGTCACATCAGTGCCTCATCCCATTGCCTAATTCCTGCAAGGCTTCCCACCCCCTCCTGCCAGCACAGCTCTGATGCCTCTCCCCATCCAAACCAGTGAAAGGACTGCAGTTCTGCCTGCTGGGGATCGCAGGGCACTGCTCACCACGTCACACACGACGCTGAGATTGTTCGCTCACAAAGAGCCCAAAAGTCTTATTATTTCCTGAGCGAGATGGAGAAACTATGCAAGAAGCACAAATACAACCTGCTACTTATCAGCTTCAACAAGCATCTCATTATCAGCATCTGCAGTTTGTTCTCTTACAAAGAAAATCCTCAATCTGAGCAAAACAGGAGTTTTATGTAAATTAATTACAAAATATAATCTCTTCTCAGTTAATGGATCCTTTGTGTGGCAAAACCACTAATCCCTGTTATCAGGAAGCACGGGAGAAGCCCTTCCTTCCCTGCTGGAAAGACAGAGGCAGGGGAAGCTGCTGCCTCTCCACAAAACTGATTCAACGATGGGATGAGGCGGCTCCACCGACCCCAGAGCTCCGAGTGCCTCCAAGAACTGGAGGTGGCAGCTCTGCTGGCACAGCACGGGCCAGAACAGCTCCTGGTCTCCTCTCTGAAGCCCTTCCTGCTGCAGTGGGCCTGCACACGATGGGATGTGCCCAGGGGGTGGGCTAGGTGGGATATTGGGAAGGGATTCCTGGCTGGGAGGGTGGGCAGGCCCTGGCACAGGGTGCCCAGAGGAGCTGTGGCTGCCCCTGGATCCCTGGAAGTGTCCAAGGCCAGGTTGGATGGGGCTTGGAGCAACCTGGGACAGTGGAAGGTGTCCCTGCCCATGGCAGGGGGTGGCACTGGGTGGAATTTGAGCTCCCTCCCAGCCCAAACCAGTCTGTGATCCCAAGATGACCTTCATCTGAAGAGTCACCAGGGTCTCAAGAACAGACGTAGTTCAAATGCTACTGCAGGAAAAGTCCCAGAATTTGCCTCTGTATAATTGGTAGGATAAATCAATTTTTAATATTCTGTTTCTCCAGATAGATTAATTATGGGTTTAATTTCTCTACCAAACAAGTTTTCCATGTAAGACCTCATTTAAATGTTCTCATCTCAGGGAGGTCCTGGCTCTGTGTTGCACTGTTGGAGTGAATGAGCTGAGTCCAACCTGGACCAGGACAAAACCCAGCAGGTCCTGCTGGCCCAGCCCTGCTGTGTCACAGGGCATCCAACACAGTCCCTCAGGCTCTGGAAGCTCCCTGCAGGAAACTCCAGGAAATCAGTTTCAGGGACGTGGCAGCATTAGAAAGGTACTGAGAAACGCTGAGGCATTAAGAATTGAGAATTCCTGGGAAATGAAGAGCTCGGAGCGCGAGTGAGAGCCGAGCAGCGATGGCCACGCGTGCCAGAGGGTGTGGAAAACACTCACTACCCTGAGCAGCAGAGAAGTGGCTCCAGGGCCTCCTTTGTGCTGCACCACAGACAGGGGATGGTTTTGCCGTTCCTTCTTTCTTTCTCTCATTATCGGCACAATCACCAACATTAATATGCGGATGTGTTGGATGGAGCTTGGAAACCACAAATACATCACTCCCGGAACTGATCCCACTCTCCATCACCTCCCTCTGGTCCTGCCAGAGCTCTTCTATCACCGCAGGAGGGATGGAAGTGCAGAGCAGTTCCTTGGGAGCCCCAGCACCCCCAGACACCCATCCCACCCGGAGTCTCCAAAGGGAACAACCCCAGCTGACCCCAGCCCAGGCCACTCATCCCTGACAATTCCCGGTGCTGGGTCCGGCACTGCCGGAGCTCAGAGCCAGCCTGGCCACGGACACAGCACCAGGGTCTGACACGGGAGGAGCCTCAACACCAAACTCTCAAGCTCTTTCTTTCCCTGTTATCTCCAGATCCCAAAATGCTTCAGGTTGGGAGGGACCTCAGAGCTCCTCATTCCACGGGCAGGGACACCTCCCACCAGCCCAGGGTGCTCCAGGCTGGCCTTGGACACTTCCAGGGATCCAGGGGCAGCCACAGCTTCTCTGGGCACCCTGTGCCAGGTCTGCCCACCCTCCCAGCCACCAATTCCTTCCCAATATCCCACCTAAATCTACAATAAAGAATCCAATCCAAAACTCCCCTCCTTTAAGCCACCTTGTGATGGTGGTGGCACCACTTCTTGTTCAAATGCTTGTCCAAGAGAAGCCCTCTCTGAAGCATTTGCCACAATCTGTGATTGCAAAAGGTTCCAGGGCAGGTGCTCCCTGCTCTGACCTAAGGAAGGCACTCGGACTCTCCCAGTTTAATCCAACTTATCTCATATTTTCTCTGCCAAAGACAGCTGGTAACAGGGACTACACATGTGAGAGGGAGCAAAGCTGAGCACAAAGCTGGAATTAAACAAAGAACCACGAAACAACCCCTAAATTTCCTTCAGCCCAAAGCCTTTTCCTCACTGCTACTCCTGGCACTGCCCAGACATCCACTTTTGCTTCCTTTCTTCCCTTTTGATTAATTATGTGTGCTGTTTAGATGATTTACATAGTGCCCATTTGCAGTCTGGGTCACTGAAATAATTAGGGAACTTCAAAGCTCTCAGAGTCATCTTAATTTCCAGCCCCACATTTCAATTAGCAACACAACCCTATTAATAATTTAGAGAGGTAAAAACTGTAGGCAGATTGTTTCTGCAGGTCTGAGCAGATGGACTCTTTCTCCATCTCTTCCAGCTCTCCAGCCAGCTTTGTCTCTCCCACCCTGCTGCGACCTGCACCTTTGTGGGCACCACCCCAGGGCTGCTTGGGATGAGACTCCCAGTTGGGGCTCACTTGCTTCTTTGCTCAGTGCACTGTGCGACCTCAGCACCTCTATTTTGTATTCTTCATTCTAGCCAAGACTTTGCCCTGCAGCCACCCCCCCGTCCTTGGGACAGGAGAGCTGTGCTTATGGAACTCCCACATCAGCCCTCGCTGCTGCTTTGCATTCCCCCCATTTCCCCACTCCACAGTTCTGATGACGAGTCACCTGCTTACTGTGATCTGAAAGCAGCACCCTCGTCCTTCCTGAGCTGCCTTATTTGCCCTGAAGAAATGTGGGTGGGAAGGGGCATTAATGCAGCAGAGCCTGGAATCCTGCTCAGGTGGGACCCCTCTGCAGAGCTGCTCCAGCCCTGCAACAACTGCAGGAGCACCTGGAGCTGCTGCAGAGTCCAGAGGAGGGACTGGAGATGCTGCAGGGCTGGAGCCCCTCTGCTCTGGAGCCAGGCTGGGAGAGCTGGGGGGTCACCTGAAGAAGGGAAGGATCCAGGGACACCTGAGAGCCCCTGGCAGGGCCTGAAGGGGCTCCAGGAGAGCTGGAGAGGGACCTGGGACAAGGCATGGAGGGACAGGACACAGGGAATGGCTTCCCACTGCCAGAGGGCAGGGACAGGTGGGATATTGGGAAGGAATTGGTGGCTGGGAGGGTGGGCAGGCCCTGGCACAGGGTGCCCAGAGAAGCTGTGGCTGCCCCTGGATCCCTGGAAGTGTCCAAGGCCAGGTTGGACGGGGCTTGGAGCAACCTGGGCTGGTGGAAGGTGTCCCTGGCCGTGGCAGGGGGTGGAATAGATGAGCTTTGAGGTCCCTCCCTGCCCAAACCAGTCTGGGGTTCTGGGATTCCAGCTGATACACTTTGGTTCTCCGTGTCTAGAAAAAACTCCTTTAAATTGGCAGGGCCACAGGGAGGGCTTGGAATGAACATAAAGGGTGTCCAAGAGCAGGACACGGAGCCAGCAGGGAGGGGCTGTGGAATTGCAGGAGGGTGACTCTGCCCAGGAATGGCCAGGAGTTTAGGTATCCCATTTGTATAAGCCATTTGTAATAGTTCTCATTAATCTGCCTGGAAAGATTAAGAAACTGTGGTTTGTTCTAAAGTCACAGGAACAGAATCATTAGGAAGCTTCCGAAGGGGAATTGGGCTTATCAAAGGGAGGCTGGGAAATATTCTCTGGATTGTTTTCTCGCCCAGATAACCAGCATATCTCACCCAGAAATGCCATTTAATGCAGGATAATTGAATTCCCTTCATTATGTTCCCATTACAATAGTCTGCATTCAGGTTCATCTCCAGATTTTGCTAATCCTAAAATAAAATAACCAAGCATGAATAATCAGATTTCAGCTCTGCCTTTTGTCTCCCAAGAATATTAATGATGGAAAGTTTCTCTTTCTTTGCTACAAGCTCTGGGAGGATCCTTAGGATTTGAACACCTTGAGATTTGGGAAATTTGCAAAAAGGGTAACATTGAAGACAGAGACATTTCTACAAAATATCACTTTTTATGAGAATTACCAAACCTCCAACCTCCCTTTGTGATATAAGATCAAATCTTTATCTTTTCTGATAAGATATTCATTAATTCCAAGCTTTACTTTGGCCTTGCCTTGAAATTCCTAAGTGAGATTTTCTGGGCAAATGTTTTTGGGATGATCCTAATCACAGCTGATGATGAGTCCAAGAACAAAGACATTTTAATGACAGAAAAAAACACTTGTTGGGATTGGTTTGGTTATTAAAAACCTGAATCTTGTCCTCCCTAAAGACAGATTTTGCATAACCTCAAGGAAAACCGGGTTCTGCTCAGATTTTTTATAGAACTGACAGAGTTTCAGTAATTTGTTGCATATTAGTGGCACATGTTGAAAATTAATCATTATGCTCTTAATTGCTAGAAATTACAACCAGTTTGACAGCTCACCCCGCAGACATTTAAGCAGGAGAGAATCCAAACAAAGGGGAGAAATTTCTTTGGAAATTGTGCTGCCTGGAAAGCAGGGAATTTACATTTCAACTTGGATCTTTGATGTGCTTCAGCTTTGACTGGAAGTAATCCTTTCGTTTAAAAGATTAGCTGGACTGAAATGTAGACTGAAATAGGCTTTATTTCTGGGGCCGTGGCCGGGCTGCTCTGCAAAGGAGGGGCAGAGAACACAGCCCTTGCCTGCTGAAGGCACCGACCCTCCGGAGTGGGGTTTAAACACAGCAACACCACTCCCACGGAGTCTGGCTTTGGTGCTCGCAGAGGGCCAGGACCCTGCAGCCCAGCCCGTTACTCTGCAGCACTCTCCATCCCGATCCATCTGCGTCCTCCCTGACATCCATCCATCCTCCCTGACATCCATCCATCCTTGCTGTTAATCAGCCCAGCAGGAGCTCATTGCAGGGAAACTGGGCTGGTTGTGCTGAGCCCGCAGGACGAGAGTTCCAGGGAGGAGCACGTGCACCAGACACCAAAGTTCCAGTTAAAGGGGACAGCTGTGACTCCCAGTAAAAGCCCATCTTCTGGCAGAACCCAGGCACAGATTTGGGATCATGGAATTGGATCGTTTAGATCATACCTGTCAACCAGCACCATGGCTGCTCTGCAAAGGAGGGTGCCACATCCACACATTTTCTGGACTCCTCCAGGGCTGGGCACTCCAACCCTCCCTGGGCAGCCTCTCCCAAGGCCTGACCACCCTTTCCAGGCACAAATCCCTCCTGCTGTCCCCCCTGCCCCTGCCCTGTCCCACCTGAGCCCGTTCCCTCTGCTCCTGTCCCTGTTCCCTGGGAGCAGAGCCCGACCCCCCCAGCTCTGCCTAAATGTGTGCTGCTCCCTCACCCCGGGCAATGTTCACATCCAGTCACAAAACTTTTTCAAAGGCTTTTTTCCTTTCTGAGACAACGGGGTTTTCCCATCATTAAAACGTGCAGTTCTGATTCCATGCCAGGGTCTCTGCCACCTTTCCCCACCACTCCAACTCTCCCTTGAGTTTCTATCCCATAAGGTCACCACTCCTGTGGATATTCCTGCTGTTCCCCAGCAGTCATCGACCTTCAGCCTTTCCTGGTTTGCCAGTCACCAGCAATAGCTTCTCCTCTGCCCCACCCTCTCCTTCCTCCCCACCCCAACACTCTTG
>VWZF01006828.1:141375-154907 GCA_013396755.1 Sclerurus mexicanus | reverse complement strand
CCTGCCCCCCCTCACCCCCCCAGCACAGGCTGTCCCTCAACCCCCCCTCTGGCTCAGCCCCCCCTCCCTTCACCTCCAGCCCCTCCATGTGTGGTTTTTAAGTTCTGTGCAATCTATTTCCAAAAGCCAGACTCCTCTCTTTACTGCAGGACCATCCTCTCTTCTCTGAGCTCCTACACAAACATCCCAGTTCTCCCCCTGAACTGCACAAACACCTAATTCAGTTCTTACCGTTGTTCATCACAACTGAAATCTTCCCCCTTTACTCCACATTGCACATTTTGACAAGAGAAGTACAAAACCTCTTAAAGTCCATCAGTTCCTCTTCCTTCTGCTATTCCCTCCCCTTTCCTCTCTCGCACAGCCTTTTTCCAGTGCTCCCCGTTTGTTTCACGGTCCCCGTTAATGCCGTGCTGGGAGACACTTCCACGTCTGTCCAGAAATCGGATTATGGGAATGCAAAAGCCTCTTCTGTGTCTGGAGAGCAAATGTCAGCACAAGGGAAATCTAAAAGGCTTAATTCCCACAAGGAGCCATGAAAATTGGTTGCTGAATATGAGAACACAATTTTGTATGAAAGCAGACACTGATCTCCATAAATACCTCATTGCCCATAATACCTGACACTTCTCCTCTTGCAATTTCCAGGGCAGGCCCTGGCACAGGGTGCCCAGAGAAGCTGAGGCTGCCCCTGGATCCCTGGAAGTGTCCAAGGCCAGGTTGGACGGGGCTTGGAGCGACCTGGGCTGGTGGAAGGTGTCCCTGCCCATGGCAGAGGTGGGATTGGATGGGCTTTGAGGTCCCTCCCATCCCAACCCATTCCATGATTCCAGGATTCTGATTGCCTACACAGCCATCAGAGACCACAGCAATGATATAATGTAGTACTGGCAAGTGATTTCTTCCAATCTGATTTCTTTTCCCTAAGGAAATCTGTGGGCAGCACATTCTCACTTTCTCAGTATCCCAGTTTTTAACACTTCGATGCATTCCCTGTGTGTGGTTTAAACACAGTGTTGGTTTCCCCAGTCACCTCGAGATGAATTCAGAGCAGCCCCAGTGGCTGCAATTAAATCATGTCCTTCCTTTGAGGACAGGGGATGGAAGGGGTCATTTCCCTGCAAACACCAAGCTCCCAAGCCCAGCAGCACCAGTGCCACCAGTGCCACCAGCCCAGCCCACAGTGCAAGAAAACAGCGGATTAGGGTTAGGACAGCTCCTCTCTTTTCCAAGGAAATGGCTGTGCCAGAAAGTCCCGGCTTTCTAAATCTGCAACAACAAAGCCCCACCAGAGCTCCTTCTGCTTCGAATGCCCCCCAAGAACAACAAACAGGAGCCGTGCAGGGCCAGCAGTTGGACTGGGACGATGCCCGTGGGTCCCTTCCAACCCAGGATATTCTGTGATTGGATTGGCTGACTCAAACCCAGCTCCCACTTTTAGCAATGAATTAAAAATGAATAAAGAAATAGAAATATTCCCCAGCTGGTGGCTGCACACCCCGTATCAAAGCCCAGGTTATCAGCCCCAGCTGTGCTCTGGGGCAGCAGCGCAGTCCTCGATGTGGGGAGGGACAAGCTGCCAGCAAATATTCTCTGAGGGGTGATTTTCTAACTCAGAGTCACAGAATCATCCTGGAAAAGCCCTGCCAGCCCACGGAGCCCACCCTGTGCCCGATGCCCACCTTGTCCCCCAGCCCAGAGCACTGAGTGCCACGGCCAGTCCTGCCTTGGGCACCTCCAGGGCTGGGCACTCCAACCCTCCCTGGGCAGCCCCTTCCAGGAGGAAATCCATCAGCAGAGGGCTCTAGAACTCCATTCTCCTCAGTATCCTGTTCCCTCCCATGATTAATCTGTCCCAGTTTTTTTTAGTCAATTAACATGCTGTTCTTATGGTACAAATGTTCTCTAAAAACCCTCTCACAGCTGAGCTGTCAAACACTGAAATTTGGTACATTGGAATGTCAGGTTTTTAACAAAGTCCCAGAGTTTGTAAAGTATAATCAGAACTTTAATGCCCAATTATGCAATCTTAGGAATGACTTTCTCAAGAGAATTTTATCACTTTCATTGTAAACTGGGATCATCAACCAGAACTGCATCAAATTGTTTCATTCCAGGAATACAAGGGCTTGATCCTTAATTTGAAGGGTTCAGCAGATATTTGGGAATTGCAGGAGTGGACACAACAGCTTTGGAAGATTCCAACACTTTGCCACATTCTTTTCAATTCAGCAACAATGATTTACTTTGGGTTTTGGTTTTATTCAGTTATTTCCCTGGTTTATCCTAAACATTGACTCTCGTAAAACACAAGGACTTGCCTTGTCTCGGCTCGTTTAGTTCCGCAGACAGTGCAAGGGCTGAAAGAGCTCCAGAGCCAGCCCAAGGAACGCTGAATGTGCAGTGCCCCAGCCTGGAGCAGGACTGAGACCCACGGACGGGAACTCGGCGCTGTTGGAGCCTCCAGCCCGTGCAGGACGAAGCCTCACCTGGACAGGGGCAGGGAGAGCCTCGTGGCTCTGATTGCTCGGGCAGCACCTTAAGAACAGACACAGAAGGGCCACTGCCCAGTGCGCCCCGTGAGCAGGAACCCGCTCAGCAGCTCCCACGTGGCCCAGGGGAAGGGAGCTCTGGGATCTCCCGTCACAGCGATGTTAACTCCATGGGCACCCTTCCTGCCCCTGCACTGCAGGAGGGGCTGTGCTGGCAGCACCCGGGGCTCAGAACTCACCCCCGGGGCTGCCCGCGCTGCAGCCGTGCCGTAATGGTCACACCAGCGCTTGGGAAGGGGCTCCAGTCACTCCAAAGGCCAGGCTGAAACGCCAGGTGAGTGCCAGTATTATAATTCCATCTGTTCAGGAGGACGACACTCAGGCGGGTGCATTTTGGGAAGATTTACCTCGTTTTTCTCGACTGCATCAATCCAGTATTTCAGACACCTCTTTCCATAACCAAACTGAATAATCCCTGTTTGTCAGTGTAAGCAAAGACCTGAGGCATTTCCTTTTAGCAATTTATCCAGATAGTTTATGATTTCATCGGTTTATTTCCATTCTAATTAGTCCAGCAACATTTCTACTGATAAAGATGGAAACCACGTGTCGATAAATGTCCCCACACGGCCCCCAATATTCCAGTGCTTTGGCATTTGACAATTTTCTCTGACTCATCAAACCCTCTCACGCTCATTTATATTGAAATATTTATAACAGATCTGTAATTTAACAGCTGAAAGGTGCTTTGTCACTTCTCAGCCTCCCTGGATTCTCTTTGTGAGACCCAGAGAAGGCAATGAAAAGGCTCCTGTAGGGATGTGGATGTTCTCCTCAAAAAACAACACAAACCAAATTAATTTACACGAGGCAGTGTATTTCTTAAGTCCTTAGCTTGGGTGACTATCAAACAACATGGCATTTATTAATCTACCACAGTTCTTACAATCTGGAGATGCTCCTGCCAATATCTAATTACACGTCGCCTCTTTGAGCTCTGCATCAGGAAAATAAAAATTCAACCCCTCCGTGCCCTAAAAAAGATAAACCTCATCCTATCAGGGCTTAATTTAAAGGAGAGAATGGAATTTTCACACAAATATCAGTATTTCATGCCTGGTAAATAAGTGTCCATGAGAGAAGCTGTGGATGTGCCAGCCTGGAAGTGTCCAAGGCCGGGCTGGAGGAACCTGGGCCAGTGGGAGGTGTCCCTGCCCATGGCAGGGTGGGAGGGGATGGGCTTCGAGTCCCCCCCAGCCCAGAACATTCCGGGACTTGGGGACTGATCTGTAACTGCTGCCAGCATCCCAATCCCCAGAATTCCCAGCTGGTTTGGACAGCTTCCCACAGTGTTGTCAGGCAAGGGAGGCGCTTGCAGAAAACTCTTCTGCAGGAGGTGTTGCAAAAGCCAGGGAAGAGTCCCGAGAAGCTCTTCCCAATTTCTCAGCCTCAGCTCTTTGCTGAGATTCACTGGTTTAAAGGCATTGAAATGCAAGCTGGAAAAGGCAAACCCAAAAAGAACAGCCCTGTGCTCAGCCTGTCAGCTGGGTGAGAAGGAAACCAGGGCTGAAACGCCAGGAGAGCCGAGGGAAGGAGAGCAGGACATGGACCATTCCTGGGGTGGAGGGGAAATAAAGGAGAGCAGGACATGGACCATTCCTGGGGTGGAGGGGAAATAAAGGAGAGCAGGACATGGACCATTCCTGGGGTGGAGGGGAAATAAAGGAGAGCAGGACATGGACCATTCCTGGGGTGGAGGGGAAATAAAGAGAGCTTGGTGTAGGACACACACCACAAAAGATGAGCAGTTTTCAAGATGATTACAGAGAAGACATGTAGGAACAGAGGTAGGACAGGGCAGGAATAAAGACTGGACAAAGCTTTGGGGAAAGCATTTAATCAACTGCAGGAGAGAACAACCTGGAAATGCTGCAGGGGGAGGCAGGGACAGCCCCAGGATGAACCAGTGCCCTCTGAAGGCACAGCAACCCCCCAGGCCTTTTATCTCTAGGAATTTATTAATTCTATATAAATATAGAGAAATTATAGCTATTTATTGTTCTAAAAGACACCATAACTCTGGTTGTTGGTGTCCTTCTGTCCCAGTTCTGGGAACACAACCATGTAGACATGGCATTATTGTGCAGGTAAATAGAATGTAAGCATAAGAGCATGATAACGTGGAGATTTTTGACAGCTTCTGGAAGGAGTGGACATCCTTCAGGGAAACGGACCCTTGCTGGAGAAGCCTGCCCAGCCCCCTGGGAGGTGCCATCTGGAGCAGGCTGCCCAGGGTGCAGGACCCCGGGTGCCGCCGAGCCGCACGCGGAGCTGAACATGAACATCTGAATCTCAGCCCCAGCGAGGGAAAAACATTCGGAACAGCTTGGAGAGAATCCCATCTCTCCCTCCCACCAAGGAAAACAGATGGTATCAGAGAGATGAACAACATCCTGATGCTCCTGCTCTGAGGGGAGGAGAGCAGAGGCAGAGGAGCAGAGGATGGGCAGGAACTTCTCTGGTGAGTTTTGATGCCCTACGACGACTTCCAGCCACGTCACCTCCTCCTGAACCCTCCCAGCCCCAGCTCCAGGCAGATGGTTTCCTGCTCCTGGCTGCTCCTCCTGCCGTGTTCTTGCCAGCCTTTGCTTTTTTGGGGTTTCAGGCTATTAATGACTGGCCTCAACGAATTCAGGGGCTGTTTATTCCTCCCTCCTCCTGTGCCAGCATTATAGGTACAGACCGGAGAGAACTGACACAAGACCAACAGAACACGGAAATTCAGAAGAAGCACCAAAACCAAAGTCACCAGAAGCCCGTTCATCCTGGTGGAATCCTTCCTGACCTTGTCTAAGCAAAACAAATGTTCCGAGACACCGGTGTTTGTGTCTCTTGCACCAGCACAGGAGAAATGTTCTTGCAGCAAAAGCACCTTCCACTTTTTCCAAAGGGTGTGAACAGCAGCTGCATTATAGAGAGTTATGGAACAGAAAGACATTCCCAACCACAGTTAGGGCGTCTTCTGGAATATGAAATATTTATTTATATATATTAAATATGTATACAAACAGTATTTCAACAAGCTTGTTCCCTACTGGTTGTCAGAATCCTGACAACTTTCACCTTCAGATCTTCAGCGTTTGGTTGGTTTAAACGCTCTCTGGAGAGAGTTATTTACAACTCATTCTGTAGTGACTCTCTTTACTCCCCAAATTAAAGTGTGACAAAAGAAAGAAAGGAATAAATCACACCTGTATTCCTGTTTATTTCCCTCCTAGTTCTCCAATGCAACCCTCCCAGTCATGAAACTGGTCCTGCCCTGTGGCTGGTGCTCACAACTCTCCTCCTGCTCATCTGCATTTTGGAAACGACACAGATTCAAACTGCTTCTTGGTTATTGACAGCTCCCAAAACTGGGCTGCAACTGCTTTGACTTTAAAACTTCCAAATCTGAGAGATCTTCTGAAAATTGGAAATATCTGCCAAGCATGTTGATATCTACAGTCAAAAAATGTCATTAAGTATTTGTGACTGAATCGTCACTATATTCCATGAGGTTTCACTTCATGAAATGCCTTCAGCACATCTCATTTATCCAAATACAGTAACAATGCCTCCACCTGTTCTTCCAGCCCTGTCCTCAGCAAAACCTCCTCTGCATCGTATTTTGATAGAAGCGATGAAATAAAATTCAAATAAAATTCAAAATTAGACGGAATGTTTTGCTTCAATTATTTTTGTTCCACACAATCTCCAGCACTTTTCTCCTGGTTCAACCCTCTCAAATCAGACACCCCCCATGTCCTGTTTGGGCTGAAATTACCTACTGGGATGAAGTGGAATTCAACAGGTCCTTCCCTTTATCACCCCTCTGCCCAAAGCCAGGTCTGAATGCTCTGGGTGTGCCAGCAGTGACGCCAATGAAACTCCTCAGGTTGGTTCCTCAGACTCACAGGGGCATGGAAAAAATAGCAACTATAAGGATGCTTATGCTAATATTCTGCAATCTTCTGCCATATTCTACAAAACAGACATTTCTCTTTATTCCCCTGGCCCTTTTCCCTTATTTAGCATAAAAAACAATTAAAAAGAAGGGTTTTTTCCCTAATTTGTTTGCTGCAGAAAGAGCAACGTTCCAAAAATAACAGGAGAAACCTTGTAGCTGTGCCAGCAGATCCTGCTGAACACGAGACAAGTCACTGGCTCCCCTAAGTGCACGTCCCAGTGCTCCAACATCCACATCCACACGAGTGCTCCAGCAAGGCTTCCTGCCCGGTGCTCCCGGGAGCCCTCAGAGGTCTCCACGGAACCCCTTCCCAAAGGTCTGTGACCCCATTCCACAGCCCCACCGCACGGACAGGCCAGGCCTGGCAGCACAGGAACCCCCGGGAGCACACTGGGACTGTTTCCACGGGCAGGAATGTCCAGCAGCGGCACCTCTGACCCCTCCTGGCGCCAAAGGAACCCCCTGAAGGTGGGAAACAACCCACCTTAATTATCCGAGCTGGACGAGTCGCTCACTCTGGGAACACAGCAGAGGGGAAGGGATTGGGCAGGAACCACCAGTGTCCAGACCACGGGCAGAAACTGCTCGGTGGAAGAGCTGCTCCAGGAGGAGGCAGGAAAAGACTCCAGTGGAAAGGGAGGAACAGACCCGGACAACGAAATCCTACAGCATTTCGGGCTGAAGGAAACCTCGTGCCTGGGAGTGAAAGGAACCCGAGAGCTCTGGCAGAATCACGGAATGGCTTGGGATGGAAGCACCTCAAAGGTCACCTCGTTCCAGCCGTGCCCTGGGCAGGGACACCTCCCAGCACGGCAGGCTGCCCCGAGGGCTGTCCAGCCCAGGTCAGCCCGGTCCCCGGCCCCCGGCGTTGGAGCCAGAGCTGCCCAGGGGCGCTGGGGCCGTCCCCCCTCCAGCTGGGGCGGAGAGGAGTGGCAGCTGGGTCAGGACCTCGCGCCCCCCGAGAGGCGCCGGGAGAGGGGCTCGCTGAGGCTGGCAGAGCCCGGAGAGGAGGGTGGGGGCTGCCGAGCCACGGCCGGGAGAGTCGTGAGCAGCAGCTCCTAAGAGAGAACCACAAGGCAAGGGGTTCACTCTGTCACTCCATCACAGAAAAAAGGTATTATTTAGCTGACAAAGAACCTGTCTTCTGGAATTAGAAGATGATTATAACAGATGTCAGTCAGCTGGAGAAAGAAGTTCCTCCTGGTTTAGAACAAGATTTCTCTTGACATTTTCTTGAGTTACTTCTTTTCTTTTAGGGAATTTGCTTAAGAAAACCCATCAGTTTACAGACACTCTGAAACCTGGAAACAAGGTCTGCAGTGAGGCTTAAAAATGTACTTAAGGCCAGGTTGGACAGGACTTGGAGCAACCTGCTCTAGTGGAATGTTCCTTGTCCAGCCCAACCCAGCTGGGATTCCATGATTTTACGACCCTACTGCGGCTCTGTTACGTTTGCACCAAGAAAAGGGCCCCAAATATTTCCCCTGGTTTATGTACATGGGCAGCAGCCAAATTGTAACCCCCAGGTTTTGGTTTTGCCATTTTCGAGCCACGAGGAGCTGCTCCAATGCTTCGCGAGGGATGTTGATGCACCCCTAAAGAAGCCTGGCCTGGCTCTTATGTCCAGCCCAAGCACAGCAGGATGACACGGCGTGTCACCTCACGAGACATCAAGCACAGCTCAGGGGGCAGGCAGAGAGGACACACTCACTGCCTCCTGCCCTCCACTTCTGAAACACCCCCTCAGCCCATAAAAACACGGGTGGGCCCAACTGCTCCCCCTCAGTGTCCGGGGTTTGCCCTGTCCAGGTAGGAAGGTCAGGCTCTGCTCCGACCTGAGACGACTCACCACCCGAAGCCCAGTCCCGAACACTGCAGTGAGAGCAGGGCTGGGGTTTGGCACGGAGACATCTCCTTCCAGAAGGACATGAACAGACACTGTGAAAGTTTAACATACTCAGATGGAACCAGGAGCATCCAAAGACAAGCACTCCAAGTAACTTCCCCCCTCCCATTCAGGCACGGTTAATTGGATTGCCCTCCTTAGCTCTCTAATCAGAGGCTCACGGGAGGTGCTGCCTCCCCTCAGCACTGGGGAGGCACATCTGGATTGCTGGGCCCAGTTCCAGGCTCCCCAGTACGAGACAGACATGGGTTTACTGGAGTTGAACCAGTGCAGGGCCAGCGAGGTGACCAAGGGACTGGAGCATCTGCCCCACCACGGATGAGACATCACGTGAACCTTGGAAAACACTGTTAGTGGCACTTTGTGTCACCTGAACCGTGGAGAGCAGCAGATTTGTGCCTGTTCCAGAGTTCCTGGTCTGAGCCCCAGAACTGTTCCCAGTGGAGTCTCCCGAGCAGTGTCAGAACCCAGGCTCGGTCTAAAGACCAGCCAGTGCATTCACAGTGATTCCCAGTGCATTCCCAGCACATTCCCAGCGATTCCCAGTGTTAAAGGGAGCTGAGAGAGCCCAGCATGATGTGTCTGATGGGCCCAGGCCATGGAGAAACATGGAACACTCCCTGAACTAACTCGGGAGCAGATGTTTCCACCACCCCTGTGTGAGACTGCGAGAACATCCCTGCTCTTCCTCCCAGGGACTCCCAAGGTGTCTCCTATTTTCTGATCCAAACTGTCAAGATGTTTCATTGTAACAAAACAGGAGAAACACTGACAGGAAAAATAAGGCAAAATGCAGCAAATTGTGCTGTTTAAAAATGGAATGGAAGGAAATAAAGATAATATTTTGACTTTCCTACCAATTACAGGCATACGCCATGTCAGACAATCTCGGCTGACATCAGATGTTATTATGAACTTCTAGTGACAAGTAATGAACTAATTGAGACAGAAAAATAAATTAAATCCTGATATTTCCTAATAATAAATCTTCCTTTCAGAATTAGCTGTACAACCCCAACTTTTGAGAACTTCAGGAATTTCCTCAGAAATCTGGTGCAATTCCACCCTCCCAAAAGCAGAGATCCTGGGCAGGAAGGGACCCAAACCCTCCCGAGTGGGGGACGGTAAAGGTGGGTTTGATAAGGTCACCTTCCCATGGTGGAAATGCTCTTTTTAACAGGTTTTGTGCCCGTTGAGCTAAAGCAAAAGTGCTGAAGTCACAGCACCCCTCCCAGGAACAAGGATGACATTTGGGAGCAGCCCTGAGGGACAGCTTTTGGAATGCTGAGTGTCTGCACCTCGGTCTCTGTGCTGACAAACCCCTGCTCTGCTCCGGGATTTGTATCCAGGAAGACACCCTTTGCCAGTCTACAATACTGGGAATAAGGGGGCTGGGACCTGGAGCAGCATCTGCCTCGCAAGGTGGTGCCAGGAAACTAAGCCCACCAGAGCAGAAGGTGGGGGGCTGCTGGAACAGGGCAGGGATAGAGGGATATTGGGAAGGGATTGCTGGCTGGGAGGGTGGGCAGGCCACGTGACAGAAGCACTGCTCCAGTGACATCCCTGGATAAAGCACACCCAGCAGACTGTTGTACCAGGCTCTGTGGCTGTGGGACAAAGAGGGATGTTCATTCTGAAGGGCTTTGGGCTCCTTGCATTCCTCACCTGCCCCCTGTGGCAGAGGACACGGGGCAAGCAGAGGAGCTGGAAGGGCTCTCCATCCCCTGGGCTCACCACACACAGCCCACAGACCATGATCTGGCACTGCCCAAGGATCAGGGCCACGGTCACCCCATGGTGGAACAGTGCACTGACCTGGAACATTCCCAGATGGAAACCCTCCCACTTTCCTGGAAGCAGGACACAGGGAAAACCTCATTAATGCAACAGATATTCTCTGCAAGAAGGAGGTTTTTATATTCCACCCTGCTTAGTGCAAAAATCTGCTTCCTCAGCATGATCCAAGAAAAAAACCACTCCAGCCTAAGAGCTTTCCTACCCTTAAACGTTACAGCAAAAGCCTCATTGTGCAAGGCTCACACAGTCTTAGCTCGGGTTTTTGGGCATTTTGCTCTGTCTGGAAGAGCAAACATTCCTTAATTGAAGGTGAGGTAACAGTTTCCACCTTGGGAGAGTCTACTCTGCTGCTTTAATATAGATCTGGTTATAAGTCTTTGCTAAAACCCCGAATAGTATAAAAATAGTAAATGCCCAGCAGGAAACAGGTTTTCAATGTTGAAGAACAGTTTGCACAAGAAAATTAAATCCTCCCAACCAGCAAAATGTCGGAAACTGGCGACCCCCAGCCCAGGGTTGGCTCTGGTACTTCCATCTGTCCGCTGCCCACGTGGCAAAGCACAGACCCAGGTTCAGGGTGTCCCAAGTGCTCCCCTGCACTGCCCTGGCACATTTTGACATCTCTTGCTTGTTCCTGCCCTTTACCAAGTGTTTACTCCAAAATCCAAGTGGATTTTCTCACATCACTCCCTTTGCTGAGCAATTCCTGGACCTCGCCCAGACATTCACCAAACCCGCCTGGGCTGAGCGTCACAAACACAACCACAAACATGGGGCCACCACGGTGAAGGGCTGGAGCAGCTCTGCTGGGAGGGAAGGATGGGGAAGGGGGATTGTTCAGCCTGGAGAAGAGAAGCTTTGGGGTGACCTCATTGTGGCCTTCCAGTGCCTGAAGGGGCTACAAGAAAGATGGAGAGAGACCATTGACAAGGAATGGAGGGACAGGACACGGGGAATGGCTTCCCACTGCCAGAGGGATATTGGGAAGGAATTGGTGGCTGGGAGGGTGGGCAGGCCCTGGCACAGGGTGCCCAGAGAAGCTGTGGCTGCCCCTGGATCCCTGGAAGTGTCCAAGGCCAGGCTGGACGGGGCTTGGAGCCACCTGGGCTGGTGGAAGGTGTCCCTGCCCATGGCAGGGGTGGGACAGGATGGGCTTTGATTTCCCTTCAACCCAACCCATTCCATGACTGTGATTAGGGAAAAAGAAAATCCTTCAAAACCAAGTTCCAAAAAGCTCAAGGAAAACACCCACCTCCTACTGCCACAACTCCACCAGCAGACAGACTGTATTGTTAAAGAACAAAGATTCTTCCAAGCACCTGAGGCTCCTGCAGGGCTGTCCCAGCAACTCCACCTGCTGCTGAGTGTTCCTTCTGTACCTTCCCAGCTGGCTCGGAGGGCCTCCTCTGCACCCAAACTCACCTCCCCTCTGCCTCCCTTCCAAGCCCCACAGCTCTCCCAGCCCCGCCACACGTGCAGATGCTGCTCATGGTTTGCCTGCATTTTGACTAACTGCAATCCAACCTCCTCCAGGAGATTTACAGGCTGTTAAACAAGCCCAGCCCTCCCATTTCGAGAGGGCAATAATTCAATGAACAGCAAGTTTTCATTCGCATTTCCGAGCTGATCCAGGACACGGATGACCTTGGAGACCTTGGGATTTCCCTCTCATCACCTGCGGGTGCCTCGGGATGGCTGAGCTATTGAATGGGAATTACTGGGTGGCTGGACCCTCCTCTCAGCTGCACTTGTGTAAATCTGTAAGGGTTTATTCCAGCAGACCTCATCTGACAGAACTAAGAGTGACTTTGTTTAAAAATGAATGGGGAAGTGTTTAAAGTACTCGAAATGTAGCACTTCCCAGGTGCTCTCTTCACGCTAAAGGGCTGCACTGGCAGTGAATCCATTCAAACCGCTCTCAAAGGTTCCCTCCTGTCTGTTCCCAGTGAACTCCCAGTGAGTGCTGCTGAGCACCCTCTCGGGATCACAGACCCATCCACCAAACAGCTCTGAATACAAGAATAAACAACTCATTGAGCAAAAAGGGGAGCGGGGCCTGGGTCACTATTCCCATAGCTCAGATTGGGAGGTAGTGACTGCTGTGGTTCACAAGGGTCTTTCATGAACTGGGTTCCTTAAAAAAAAGGAATAAATTTTAATTAAATACAGTTAAAAAGAACCCAATTTAAAGCAAGTAGGTCAGCACCTGCTTTGAAAAGCCTGCTTTGAATGGAGTCACTGCAGCGATGCTTGTGCTCAGAGCTGGGGAGCTTTTCATCTGCACTTTCCACCCCCAGCACAGGCCCAGCCTAAGCAGTTCACTTGAAAGTGCAGGAAACCAAGGAAAATAACTTAAAATCGAGAAAAAACAAAGTTTATCTTTCCAGCAGGCCAGTTCTGCTGTCTTGACATCACAAACACAATGGGGACAAGTTACTACAACCAATATTCCATACAGTCCTATCACAGAATCATGGAATGGGTTGGGTTGGAAGGGACCTCAAAGCCCACCCAGTGCCACCCCCTGCCATGGGCAGGGACACCTTCCACTGTCCCAGGTCGCTCCAAGCCCTGTCCAACCTGGCCTTGGACACTTCCAGGGATCCAGGGGCAGCCACAGCTTCTCTGGGCACCCTGTGCCAGGGCCTGCCCACCCTCCCAGGGCAAGATTCCTGCCCAGTCTCCCACCCAGCCCTGCCCTCTCTCATTTAGAAGCCATTCCCTCCTGTCCACTTGAGACCCAAAGATAAATCTTATTGATTTCCTTTTAGTGGAGCAACAGAAATACAGGAGGAAGAAAATCTGCCACACATAAATTTGTCAATAACGCTAATTAGGGAGAAAAAAAATGACAGAGAGAGAGGGGGAAGGAGTCATTCTGCATCTTAGGAGAAGTTCTCCAGTAATTTATATTTAGAAATTCTCTCTATACTCTCCATCACAATTTAATATTAGCACAGCACAGTGTCAAACAAGTGCCACGCATCAATCTCCATCCCGTCACTCAGCCTGGCAGCAGGTATGAGAAAGCACAGCACCAAGCCCAAGACACAAAGGCAAAGCTCCTTTGGCTCAGGAGGCCAACAGAGCCCAGCTCCTGGGGCTGCGAGCAAGGCAGAGCACAGGGCTGGGAGCCACCGGCCCAAGTTCAGCCACGGCAAGTGCCGGAGCCTGCACATGGGATGGGCAATCCTGGATGGACAGACACACTGGGAAGGAGGGGCTGGAAGGCAGGTCCAGGAAAGGGCCCTGGGGGTCCTGGTCAGTGGCCAGTTGGCCACGAGTCAGCAGAGCCCTGGAGCCAGGGGGGACATCCCTGTCCTGGGGGGCA
>VWZF01006828.1:110760-141017 GCA_013396755.1 Sclerurus mexicanus | reverse complement strand
CCAGAGCTCCAGGAGGGTTGGGATGATGCTCTGGGGCACAGGGGGTGACTCTTGGGGATGGGGCTGTGCAGGGCTGGGGGTCGGACTGGATGGTCCTGGTGGGTCCTTCCAGCTCAGCATATCCTGGGGTTCTGGGATTCCTACCAAACATGCCCATCCGTGGCTGTACAGCCCCAGCCCTGCTGGAGAACATCCGCAGAGCAGGGAGGCACATCCACCACAGCACTGCACGGTTTCCTGAGCCAAGTGGGAAATCTGCTTCCTGCCACAGCACATTGCTGATGTCCCTGGGAGGTGACAGCCTCGGGAGCTCCCTGTCACAGCCCAGCACTCCAAGTGTCCCACATACCCCGCAGCACTCCCAGGCACTGCAGCTTAAATCCTTGTTCTGCTCTCCAGGAGGCAGCTGCCAGGACAGAGCAGATCTCCAGTTCGAGACATTAAAAACAAGGGAAGGAATAGGTAATGTTCCTCAGCTGAAAAATAACAGGCAAGGATTTCAAAAAGTCACTGGAGTGGCTTAAGCTCGAAGAGAAAGCCAAAAGCTGGGCTTAGAGGAACGAGCGGAGCCCCCTTAAAAATCTCCGCTAAATGTTACCCATTGAGAAAAACGTTTTGCCAAAAACGCAACTTGCTGTGCAAACATTTTCCTACAAGAGCTTTGTTTCCCAAGTAGGAGGTGTAAAAGTTTGCAATAAACTCAATAAAACCCTTTTGAACCTTCCCAGAATAGAATAGCAATAAAACTGTCCCTGCAAATGTTCTGTATCCTCCAGCAGGCTGGAAATCGAGCAGCTGCAGCAGACTGCAGGGAAATGTCTCAGTGAGCACGGCTCGGTCAGTTTGTAAGCAGTTCTGCAGTTTTGTTCCAACCCAAAAGAAAGAAACCCCAGAATTTCCCTTGGATCTGAAATTCCAGCTTGCCCAGCTGTAGTTTCCAGGCAACCAAAGCTCTCCTCCAAGCGGATGCGTACAGTGGGCTGTGCCTTGAATGCACCTTCCCCAGAGAAATGCAGAGGATTTAGCTCTCTCATTAGATATTTTATTATGAAATATTCTATTTCTATTCCGCATTATATTTACTGTGAAATATTCTATTAAAAACAGGATATTTGGCTACACCCATGAGGAACACCCACAATCCTCTGGAGGAAACCCAGGGATGTGGGAACAAGAGGGGCTCCTGTGCTGCCTCAAACACAGCGTGGACAACTGTGGCACTGAAAACACAGAGGGAACTGAAGAAAATATAGAGAAATGGCCCTAAAGTAAGCTTAAACAATGAGGCCTGCTCATCTTTTGTCCCTCCTGCCTGAATGGCACCCCTCGGCAGCTGCAGGAGGCAGAGGCAGTACCAGGCACGCAGAGCCCCAGCTCGGCAGGGCCCAGGCCAAGGAAAGCTCTCGGAGGGGACAAGCCCGTCAGAAATGGGGCTGCTCAGGCTTCGGGCAATAAAGGCAGCAGAGAAAGCAGCCTTAGCTAAAAGCCTTGTATTAAGCTGTCTGCATTGTAGCACAGAGCACCGAGGCTTTGGACAGCACCCCCGGGGAAAACTGCTCTCATAAAGACTTTTAAAGAACATTTCTGGGGCCGGGAACAATAATATTTGAAAGCATTTGAAGATCAGCCTCCGAGCCCTGGGCTGGTCCCCTCCGCTCCGCTCCCACTGAGCACAGAGCACGCTGTGCTCCTGCAGCATCCCCCAGAAACTGCCTCAAAAGCAGCTGGAAAATCAAGCACTTCAAAGTCAAGAACTGCCTAAAATAAGCTGACCTTACCACCTCAATTTTACCCACTTTTGTGACCCAGTCTTTAATTATCGCTTTGGTGTGGGCTCTCTGTGAGTCAGGAGTGCTCTGAAAATCAGGGTGAAAGAAAAATAAAGTCCACCAAGCACCCAAAGGGGCTGCACATCACACAAGTAAGAATTCTTCCTTAGAAATGTGGGAAGAGGAAGAATTCGCCCTCAGAATTACTCACTGCCAGACTCCCTGTTCTGCACCAGAATGTTCAAAACTCCTCGAAAAACACTTGAGAATCTAAAGTGGTTTTTCAGTGGTCCTCGGGAGCTGCTCTGAGAGGTATTAAAACCTGAAATTTAGAAGGACCACACAAATCAAGAGCAAAACAAATTATCCAGGAGCCTGGGAAAAAAAAAATCAATCAAATTGCTTCATCCAGCCAATTTATAACCAAAGTGTGTGGATATCCTGGAAATTATTCAGCTTAATTATGGATATTGATGGTGCTCTGTCTATAAAGCAGAGGGGAACAGATGCAGCATTAGAAATTCAGCCCCAGACGAGTAAGCAGCAGCTCGGTGTGACAGCAAAGCACTTCTCTTTTGAACTGAACTTTTCCTTAAGCTTTTAGGAAGGGATAAAACAAGAAACAAAACACTCCAATCAATCTGTCTGCTAGAGGTGGGAGAGTGGAGTAAATGGCTGAGGGCCTCTTTCTGCACGTAGCAGCTGTATTTAAATATAAAAACCTGATTTCTGGCCATTCTCAACTAGAAATGTCTGATCGTGGTCTGAGGCACCAATATTGCCTTCCAAAATCCTCTTGAATCCACGAGGGCTTCACTGGTTTCCACTTGAAAACTCCTCAAGGCCACAATTACTGAGGTAACCCCCCCCGGGTGTCACAAATGAGTATTTGGAGCCAATAAAACCCGTCCCTTCCTCAGCACACGGAACTGCTGGGGGGATGCCCAGCCTGGAGACACAGCCCGGCCCCACCAGCTGCTGCCAGGGGCCGTGGGGTTTGTTGGGAGAGACATTCCAAAGGGCCAAAGCCTTCAGCCACTCGAAAACATTCCTCCTCCAGAGTAAACTGCTTGTTAAGGTCTAAGCTTGACTGGGAGCCTTTGAGACAGGCCAGGCTGAGCAGCACAGGAACGCTGTCCCATCCCCTTGGGCTGTGGCAGGGCTGGCTCTGGGAGCCCCCTCCCGCTGATTCCCAGAGCACTTCCAAAGGGTCTTCTCCCGCAGAGCCACCTGTGAGGGACGAGGTGAGGGCCGGGGGGGCTTCTCTGGGGCGCACCACAATTGCTGCACACCCAAAGCGTGGCCGGGCTCGCTCTTGCGTAACCAGGCACTGCTTATGTAACCGCAGCACTAATAATAGTGAGCTCCCCCTTCGTCACCTCTCCAGAGCCTCGCTCACACCTTGCACACCCAGAGCCGTGGGGCAGGGAGCAATCCCAGACAGCCCCCAGTGCCGCGGGGCTCACCCTGCCGGGATGGGGTGCATGGCTCCCAGCAGCGACCAGCCCGACGCCAACACCTCTGCTTAAACCACCTTTTGGCAGCAACCTGGAGGGAACGGACAAGCAGCTCCAAGGAAAAGGTTATTCCTGCTTAAATTCCCACAGCGCAGCCCTAACCACCTGCCAGGAACTCACACCTACGTGGAGAAGTAGAGTCATTATCTCTAATTATCAATGAAACTGTCAAAACAGTCATTCCAAAGTGGAGAAGAGTGTGGATTTGCATTTGTGCCCCAGGTACTGCAGCTCACCCTCACAACTTGGCTTAAACCAGGTGAGCTCTGGCTGCCACGTATCCAGTGTGGAATGTTCCCATCCTTCCTTCCTGAACGTTCTTCCTCTCGGCTCCCGGTCCTTCCCTTTCTCCCCATCCTGTTCTAGAAAACCAACTTCCCCCTCCAACCAAGGGGTGACATTTATTAGAGCCTGCAGCGATTGCCAGGTTGAATATTTACAAAGTATAAACCCATTTTTCATTACTTCACTGCTATTTTAGGCAGGAAACTTCGTATCCACGAGAGACAATCCCATTAGTGGAACAGGATCTTATTTCCTCAAAGCATCAATGGGATGACGGTTCTATTTTAGGGATCGTGACTGTCCAAAAGGAGATGGAAAACTCTGTATAAAGTAATGTAATGGATTTCCCAGCAACTCAAACACAAGCCACTGGGAAGCCATTCCCAAAGTGGGTATGGCACACGTCAGTCCCAACAGGAACACCCAAATTCTGGGGGCAACGGGAAGAATTTGGGGCACGTGGGGACACGGGTTAGTGGTGGCCTTGGCAGGGCTGGGGGAATGGTTGGACTTGATGGTCCTGGAGGGCTTTTCCAGCCTAAACAATTCCATGACCCCAACCACAGCAAGGCCCTGCAATCTCAGGTGGCCCTGGAAAGAGCCGAGGGAACCCAACACTGTCCTGCACCACCCAGGGGATTTATGTATCATTTAACCTCAGATGAAAAACAGGTGCACCTGTGAAGAGTACCTGAGGGAGGATTCCAGCCTGGGACACAGCTCTGACCTCATCCCTGAAAACCAGAAACTGAGTCCCAAATTTGAGCATGTTTAGTTGCCGCTTCCACACGACCAGTGTGAAAACTCCTTATGCCACACACAGAAATGGAGTTTATCTGCCACAATCCACAGCCCAGTTCAGCAGAACCAGTTGCACTGTTTCAGATGAACAGCTTGTTTTGTCACATTAAACAATAATTATTAAAAAGAGAAGTGATGGTTAGAGGTAATTATTATGTAAAATTTCAAATGGAAGATCTAATTAAAGAAAAGAGAAAGTCTAACAGGAGTGAGTGAAACTGAGTTTCCTGTCAATGGACCTTGTTCTTCACAGGATTCAGACCTGGAAAAAGAACTAATTCCATGATTCTTTGTAGTAGAAATCCTGCTTTCCTATGGATCTTTGCTTTTTGTTCCATTTCCTCCCGGCCAACGGAGGCCTTTTCTGCAGTGGGGATATCTGGGATGTTTCTGGAGCCTGTTTGCATTGGGGCTCCAGATCCTTTTAACCAATGTCTTTACTCAAGGCACTTAAAATTCTGGAGAAGTTTGCAAACCCAGAGCCCCTCACCCAAGAGGCAGTGCCGTGTCTGCAGGTCCTTTCAGAACCCTCAGGTATTTTTACCAGTCTGAGATCATCTTCCCAAAGCTCATTTATGGCCCTCCCAGGGTCACACTGGGAAATGAGAATCACGGTAAGGAACCTAAAAATAGGTTATCCATATTCCATACGAATCATTCCATGGGTTTATTTCCAGCAGATGTAAGCAGGCTTGTACAGCCTTGAAAAAAGGCTGGGAGGCAGCAATTCCAGGCAGTCCCAGGCACTGTCAGGAGGGGTTTAAGTGCTTGGGAAGGAATGTGGGATGGACCCTGGGCAGCGTCCTCTGGGTGTCTCACTGAAGCAGAAGATCCACTTCCCAGCTCTTACACACCTGGCCTGTGCCGTGTTTTCAGGAGATTTTATCCTGCAATACAAGTGTTTCATACAATTCCAGACTGCTTTGGGTCGGAAGGGACCATTTGGATCATCTTATTCCATTGACACCAGGTGGCTCCAAGCCCCATCCAGCCTGGCCTTGGACACTACCAAGGATCCAGGAGCAGCCACAGCTTCTCTGGGCACCCTGTGCCAGGGCCTGCCCACCCTCCCAGCCAGCAATTCCTTCCCAACATCCCATCTGTGCCTGTAAGGGCAGCTCAACATAAACCCCCTGCTGGGTGAATGCAGTGATACAGCACAGGAACCAGACTGCACATACATGGATTAAACAGAGACTACAAAGATACAGATGACATGCCAGGGCTGGGATATACTGGAGAATGAAGTGAAGCTTTTCTCACTGTTTTATCTTGCCACAGAACCTCCGTGGAAGGGGAATGAGAGGGACAGCTGAACGAGGAACCTCCCATCCCCAGGTTGGTGCCTCTGGATTTATCCATTGGCCATATTTCTGGAATAACTAAGGTGAAGTGCCCAAAGATCAGGTCAGGATAAATTTTATGCACAATCCTATAAACAGAACAACATGGACACCTTTAAGGAAAAACTTCCAACATCTTGGAAAGCCCCTCAGTTACTTTGAAGCACTAAAATGAGGAGTCAGCCCAACTCATCTGCATATCCAGCTCATTAACATTGCCAAGAGCCACAGAGAAACACAGGGGCTCCCAAGTCCCCGAAAACACACGAGCCCACTGTCCTGGAATCAAGGATTATCTGGACCTCAGTCCTGGAATCAATCCCTTTCACCCCAAACCTCTGAGTGTCTCTCATTGAAAAGATCAGAAAACAGGGACTCTCTATCAGTGAGAGCTGCAGCAGCTGGAAGGATCCAGCTGTGCTTTGGAGAGCTTTGTGCCCAGCTCTGGTCGGGTGGGACAGACCCGTGGGATGTCAGACAGATCCGTGTGCTGGGGGAAACCAGGGCACTGCTGCTCTGCCCTGCCCTGGCTCCCTCCCTCCTGCACACCTGGCAAAAATCCCTTTCAGGGGATCTCCCATCCGGTTATTCGGAAGGCAAACAAGTCGTTCCAGACTATCCACCAATCTCGCAAATTGCTCTCTGGAATGGAACTTTGCAAATTGTTCCCTGGGATGAACCCCTTCAACTGCGCTGCTTTTTCTGTGCACAAAACATTCTCTGCACTGCGGAAACGGTGATTAAATTCCTGATTACCCAACCTGCACGTAAAAATGCCTTTCAGGAGAAGGAACTGTGAGTTTTATAGGTAGAGGTTAAAGCCCAGTTGGAAAATATGTCCCTTGGTGTCTGTTCAGTGGCTGCCAAGCTGCTCCAAAGTGGGCAGAGTGCACAAGCACACTTAAAGAACAGCAGGGATTCCCTCTGGAGGGCCAGTGAGGTGCATCGGGCTCCTGCCTGTGCCAGCAGACAGGGCTGGAAGGCAGCCCAAGCCCGGAGCCTGCACGGCTCAGCCCTGGGGAAAGCAGGCTCTCTGCTCCTGGGAGAGGCAGCTTTCCGTGCACAGAGCAAACGAGAAGGAAAGCAGCTTTAATCTGCCTCCCAGGAGTGTAAGTGCAACTGTTCCCCAGGAAACTCTGAGGACGCTGGGGCAGTAATTCCCAATGGGAATTTCAGAAGAGCATTTTGCATTAGTTCATTCACAGAACTTCCTGCCCGAGGATGGTGCTGCAATGTGAAGTAGATATCTTGGAATCATGGAATGGTTTGGGTTGGAAGGGCCACAAAGCCCACCCAGTCCCACCCCTGCCACGGGCAGGGACACCTCCCACCAGCCCAGGTGTTCCAAGCCCCGTCCAACCTGGCCTTGGACACTTCCAGAGCAGGAATTCTGCCCACCACTATATGGAGTGGATTAGCAGGAAAGGGGTCCAAAGGAATTCTCAGGGAATCCTGCTGCAGTACCAGTATTATCCGTGATTTTACCTTCCATGCTCAGCTAAGAAATCCGCGGCTGAATTCGACTGCCTGTGCTCACTGTCTGGGAGAGAATGCCAACCACTGCAGGATCTGCATCCCAGCGTCCAACCAGGACAGTTGATATCGGTCTATCAGCACCAGCTACATTTCTGTCTTCACCTCAAGATACTCTCAAGGGCCCATTCTGTGTTAAGTAACCTAATTAAAAACCTGCAAAGTACAACTGTCTGTAGGAAACCAAATCTCACTGAAGGAAAGGGGAAGTGCAGACCGTGAGCCACTACCAGACAGTCCTTTTCTCTTTTTTTTCTGCTCTCATTTTTTTTTCTTCTTTCTTCCTAGAAAGCAAGAAGCAAAGCCCTCAGCTCCTTCTGTTCACTGCCCCAGTGTCCCAGGGAGCGTGTGCAGGCTGTGCTTACGGGAATTTGTCACCGCAGAGCTGGATGTGGCTTCCCCTGCAACCACCGTTCCGTCCCAGTAACTCCATGTCATTACTCCCATTTCCAAAGCACAGGCATTTTCCCCACTGTACAGATGTTCCCACTGAAGCAGGAGATCCATCACAGAATCATCTCTCCCAGTCTAACAGTGCTCCTGTTTCTGCCACCAAACCCTCCCAAGGGCTAATGAAGCCTGGTGGCAACTCATGTATGGAGCTCAAACTCACAGCTGAGGTTTAAAAAGCACAGAGAGGAAAAGCCTAAGGAAAATATATTGAATAAAATCTGCATTTCCTGTGCACTCCAGAAAGGAGGGGAATTAGCCTGAATGCGAATGACAAACCGACCGTGCTTGGGGTGCATGGAATCACTGCACCCCCATTTAACCCTAAATATCACCTGCCAGGGAGCACAGAAACCCAAAGAACAGAACCTGCTGTCCTTGGGGAAGCTGTTTCCTGTGACCTGCCAGTGACAAGCTCTGGAACCTGTTTGTGTCTTCATCCCAGGGCTGCCCATCCGCCCTGTCCGGGACCAGGGTTCCCAACCCAGTGCCACGTGCAGGGACTTCACTCAGCCTCCAGCAACGGAGTTCCACTAAAATACAGCAGCACTTCAGAAGAAACACACAGACACGCTCAGGGAGGCATTCCCACGTGCGGCAATCCCAGGGAATGTCTGTGCTGGAAGCAAACCATGGACAGGTCTCTCCCTCCAGGTTTGCCTATTAGACTTTGACTGCAGTATTTGCTTGGCCACCAGTGCCCCGTCCCTCCTTCCCATCCCCACGGAATGCAGCAGCCCCCGAGTGTCCAGCAAGAGCAGCCTCGTGTTCCTGGGCTCTCTGGGGCCACACTGGCTGGGATTCCACAGGATCCAAGCACACACCTCGCTCCCAAGGTTGGCGGGACCAGAAGAATCTCTCTCTCCAGCAGCTGGGCACAGCTAAGGAGGGATTCTGGAACGGAGCATCCCACCTGCCTGCCAGCTCCCACCTTCCCAGTGCCAGGGAGGTCACCCTGAAAGCTTGGGAAGGTTCTCTCAGCCCTGGAATGATCCTGTCAGATACCACGGAGCAGCAAAGCAGAGCTGCTTTGCAGTCCACAGCTGTCTCATGAAATGACCACAGTAACCTGCCCAGACTTTCATTTTTACCAGCATTACATCACTTTTAGCAGAATAAGCCTCCGAATCACACAGCCAGCCTGGCTTCTTGCTCCTATTTTTATGTATTTTTAATTTATATAATTATCTTCTGGCCCTTTTCATCTGTGGCACACAATTACAAAACAGCGATCCTTTCATATAAGGAGGTTATTATTCAAAGGAAAACACACCTGGACAGCTGCCATCGGATCAGGAGAGCAAAGACAAGCCCTTGGCACTGCCCACACAGGGGGGTCCCTGTGGCACTTCAGGCAGCACTGGAAGTTTGGGGCCTGCTCCCTAAACCTTCACCTTTACAATCCCAGGATATCCTGAGCTGGAAGGACCCACAGGGATCATCGTGTCCAGCCCCTGGCCCTGCACAGACACCCCAACAATCCCACCCTGTGCCCCAGAGCATCATGCCAACCCTCCTGGAGCTCTGGCAGCCTTGGGGCCGTGCCCACTGCCCTGGGGAGCCTGGGCAGTGCCCACCACCCTCTGGGGGAAGAGCCTTTCCCTGAGATCCAACCTGCCCCTGCCCTGGCACAGCTCCAGCCATTAACATCAGGGAATGCTCTAGAAGTGCTTCAGCCACCCCAGGGAGATCCTGAGGTGGGCACATGGCTGGGTCCCATCCCTTCTGCTGGAAATTCATCCAATGCACATTCATTCCATGCTTTGCGTATGGATGTGGCATTTGGGACCGGGCTGGTTTGTGCCTGATTTCAGTGTGCAGGGCAGGGAAGGGAGGTGGGAAGGGGCTGGAGCAGCAGGAGGGGCTGAGGGAGCTGGGGGGGCTGAGCCTGGAGCAAAGGAGGCTCAGGGGGGACCTTGTGGCTCTGCAAGTCCCTGCCAGGAGGGGGGAGCCGGGGGGGTCGGGCTCTGCTGCCAGGGAACAGGGACAGGAGCTCACCCAGCAGGGGCTCCCAGGGCACAGCGACGCACCCGGGGCCGGAGCCAGGGCAGTGTCTGCAAAGAAAGCAAACTGCAGAATACAGTTCTCTTTGCTGGCTTACATATTTCAAGATCTTGGTTTAAATGTATACATTTATGCATGTTTGCATGTTTATATATGTAAATGGCTCTGTATTTGATATATTAGTAGATATTTGCATGTTTACATATTTATCTATTTTTGCATGGTTTGCATGTTTCTATATTTATATGTCTATATATTTATGAATTTATGTATTTGTATTTATATGCTTGTATATGAGGTATTTGTAACTATCTGCTTATATTCATACACTTGTATATTATGTAATTATATTTACTTATTTAGATGTAAATATTTAAAGAAATTCACATTGTACCCAGAGAAACATCGGAAAGAACAAAAAATATTTTTATAACCAAATAAATCCCTTAAGAATTAAAAGGCATCAATAACTTTATATTCATTTTCACATGAAAAAGGTTCTTTGGGAGTTCTGGAATTCCTTTCCTATGCATCCTCCATACCTGACTCCAAAGGACAGTAGTGGGAATTACATGAGCCCGTTTTAAAGAGCAGAGTGAACCTTTTAGCTCTCAAACCTGTGAGTTTATTTGGTGTTTTCAGCCCCTGGTGATACCTGAAGGGAGCGGCTCTCACATCATGCAGGGATAGAAAAGCTGTCCCAAAAACTCCTGGTTGTTTCCCTGGCTACTTCTGAACTGCCGAGGGTTTTATTTGCACACAGAAACATTGGGAACGTTCTGGTACAATAAACTTGCCATGGCAGTCAAGGATATTTTAGTGGGAGAAACACAAGACCAGTTCCAGCTGAAATCTGCTTGTCATGCGTTGGAATTCCATTGGCAATGGATGTGATGACCAAAGGCACCAGCAGGGATCTGGAGACGTGGCAGCACGGCCAGCACGGGCTCAGCTCTGCCAGGTCTCACTGCCCCTGCCCCAGGCTGGCTGAGCCCGGGAGCTTTTCAGGAGCGGGAGGTCTGTGAGGTCAAGTCAACCAATGTCATGCAACCACAGAATGTGCTGAGCTGGAAGGGCCCCACGAGGACCATCCAGTCCAACCCTCAGCCCTGCACAGCCCCATCCCCAAGAGTCACCCCCTGTGCCCCAGAGCATCATCCCAACCCTCCTGGAGCTCTGGCAGCCTTGGGGCCGTGCCCACTGCCCTGGGGAGCCTGGGCAGTGCCCACCACCCTCTGGGGGAAGAGCCTTTCCCTGAGATCCCCCCTGAGCCTGCCCTGGCACAGCTCCAGCCCTTCCCTGGGGTCACAGAACCACAAACATTCTGAGCTGAAAGGGACCCCCAAGGACCACCAAGCCCAACTCCCGCCCTGCACAGGACACCCAAAAATCCCACCATGTCCCTGGTTGTCCAACCCCCAACATGTCCAGCAGAGATTCCCAAAGTACCCTGCGAGGCTCCCAGTTTCTAAGGGAAATCCCTGACTGTTGTATCAGCCCTGCACAGTCCATTTTCAGTCACTGATGAGAAATTAGTCCCTGCCCAAGGCTCTGCATCCACACATTGCTCAGCAGCTCCATTCACAGCTCCTCCGACACGGAATAATGGCCATTCTTTCTCTATGTGCCCATCTTTGGCTCCTCCTTTCTCCTTCCATCCCAGCAATAGATCACAAACCCAAGAAACTGCTTGTTCCAAATGCCCTGGCCAATGTTCTCCAACAAAAAGCACCCAACAAAACTTTCCTTTTCAGATCCAACAGTCTGTCAAAAAAGAAGGAGCTCCCTGTTAAGTATTAATGGTCCACTTTGCTTCCCTTCCAGGCAGTGGGGAGGCAGCAGCTCAGGGCTGCTTTAGAGCCCTCTGTGCCTGGAGACAGGCCAAGGCTGTGCGCGTGCACGTGGACCTGTCACAAGAGATCTCCCTCCAACCTCCTGACGTTCTCCTTACGAAGATCACAAGGCACCAACTACAGCTTTTGGGTCAGATCCAAGAGAAGAATTACTTTACTCTCTCCTAATGTCATTTCCCACTCACAGCACCAGCGAAACACTCAGTGGGTGTGGAAAGGATGTTCCTGGTGCTGGAAGGGAAGGACGGGGCAGGACACAGAGCAGGAGGAAGGAATGGGTGTCCTCACTCACTCCAAGAGCCAGGAGTTCCTCGAAAGAGCTCCAGTCAGGTTCCCTCTCCAGGCCTGGAGAAGGCACTGCCCGTGTCCTGCCAGATCCACGCGCCAGGGACTGCCAGTGACCGGGGCAGCTGGCACAGGGACAGCCCTGCAGCTCCAAATGCTCCCTGCCTGGTGCCACCTCCCACACCGCCAGAGAGGGGAAATTCATCCCCACGTTATATTATTACATACAAATCCAGCAGGAACACCTCAGCACAGTCCACGTTCTCTGGAGACAGTTTCAGAGGCTCTGAACAGCACTGGGGAGTTCTCTTCCTTTCTTAAAATAGATTTCCTTACTTTGCAGATCTGGCAGTGGCCCAGGAGATAAGAAAGAGCCACAAGAGCTGAGGAAATAGGAATTTCCCCCAGTGCAAGGCCAGCATAGACCACCAGCCCCAAAAGCCACTGTATTTCATAGTCATTCATGCACAGAAAAATGATATTTCACAGTAATATTTCCCTGACAACTGAATTACCAACCAAAAGAGTTCCAGACTCCAATGGCAGCTCAGTTGCCCCTTCCTTTACTGCTGAGTTTGGAGGAACTATTTCTCTCATAAATGAGCAAACAGGATGACATTTCCTGTCCGAATTTGTAAATAATGTTACTTCTTTGACATTGTCCCTTTTTCCTACTCCTGTGTGCCTCCTGCAAGGTATTTGTGGTGTGTTAAATGCCCCAGGAAAAGTGAGGCCCCGGCCGTGCAGGAGCTGAGCAGACAGGGGAGCCTGGGCGGGTTCCCAGCGCACAAAGCCATCCTAGCTGGGATTACACTCCACACAAGCAGAGTTGTCCACATTTTGCAGGAATTCTCCTGCTTTCCACAGAGGATTCAGAAAAGCTCAGGCCAAATGGCCGTCTGGCTGCTCCCCACCAGCATTTCAGGGAGGAATCAAGCAGTAACATTAACTGATCACTTCTTGGAGCAGTGAAAATATCGATGGTTCTGTAGATGGTTCTAGCATTGCATTAATGAGAACTCACAGGGATTTCTGGGGTTTATTTCAGCAAGAACCACCAGGCCAATCTTCTCTGCACATCTCTACTTCCTATCCCGCCTTCTTTTCCAAGAAACCAGTCTTTAAGATATTATCTGGATCTATCTTGAGCCTTTGACTTGTGTTCTAAGGCCAGCAGCAAGCTGGCCACAGGTGTAACGACAACGACACTTTAGTGACAGGCTGCACATCCTCGGCAAAGGGAATTAGAAGGGACCAGGCAGCTGCTGCTCCAAAGCAATGGAGAAAACGGGATAATCGGAATAGTTCCGGGCCTGTCAGCTTGACACTGATCCTGCACAGGGCAATGGAATCAGCAAAACACAACATCATTTAGCGAGAATTACAGCAGCTTAACCAAATTAATGCCAGCACACGTGTGTCTCCAAAAGAGCAGCGTCAAAGCGGGCTGACACGTTCCTCTGCTGGCATTGGTGTGCTGGGGAGAACAGAACCTGTGGGCCAGCAGCTCAGCAGGGCAGCACTGCCCGGCCCAGGGCTCAGGGTGCTGGAAATCACCGCGTGACACCACAGGGCGCGGGGATCTCGGCAGGAACGTTCAGGACAGAAGCCTAAGTGAGAGTGGGAACCCCCTCAGCCAGGCCCAGCCTGGGGCCTCCGGTCACTTTGTCTCTTCTCCAAAGACTTAAGACACAAAATCATTTCTGTGCAAGTGACTCAAAAGCTGCCGAGCTGAGAACACCACAGAGAGCAGGTGACACCCTTGGAGGGGCCAGAGGGAACACCAAACCAGGTCCATCCCTGTAGAGGCAGCTAGTGTCCTACTGGAGGGCAGAGAATCCCGGGATCCACCTGGACCCAGCCCAGTAAGGGACTCCAGGGGAGCAGGCAGGGAGGGAGGCTGATGTGGAGCCAGGGAGACCTTATAGCACAGGCAGAGGTCCTTATAGAACCTTCAGTGCCTAAGGGGCTCCAGGAGAGCTGGAGAGGCACTGGGGACAAGGCCTGGAGGGACAGAACACAGGGAATGGCTTCCCAGTGCCAGAGGGCAGGGATGGGTGGGATATTGGGAAGGAATTGCTGGCTGGGAGGGTGGGCAGGCCCTGGCACAGGGTGCCCAGAGAAGCTGTGGCTGCCCCTGGATCCCTGGGAGTGTCCAAGGCCAGGCTGGAGCACCCTGGGACAGTTGAAGTTGTTCCTGCCCATGGCAGGGGTGGGACAGGATGGGCTTTGAGCTCCCATCCAACCAAGACAACATTTAAAGTTCAGTTAAAAACACCAGGGAGGAGTCCCAGCTGTTCCCTGGACCACAGTGCTGCAGAGGGATTTGGGATGGCAGGCAGCAATATTGGCCTGGGCAATCACAACGTTTGGAACAGAAAAGATGGAATATGAAATGAAGAGCCCACCCAGAAGCTGCCCTGGGTGCACCCCCAGAGCTGACACAGCTCCTGCAGGAAGCAGCTCCTCTCCTGACTGTGCAGGGGATTAAGGAGGGCAGCACCTGGAAGAACCAGCCCTGACAGAACATCCTCTGCACCAGCAGAAGATCCAAAGGGCCATTTTCCACCACTCAGTTCCTGCAGAACTTAATTTCTTCCTAATGAATCTGCAAGAGACTGAACCTCAGAAGTGAGCTGTCAGCCCTCAAATATGAGCTGCTAGCCCTCAAAAGTGGGCTGTCAGGCCTCGAATGTGAGGTGTCAGCAGGAAAAGAAGCAAGCAGAGGGCAGGGACCAAAGGACAGCCAGCCAGGGCCATCGAGTCCACCAGATGCTGGATAAGTCAATGCAAAGCCCTGCAAGATGCTCAGAAGTGCTGGCCAGGGCTGTAGCTTCCCACTAATTGCCACTATAGAGAGGATGACACACCCACCGAGCTGGAGAGGGAATAAGAACATTCAAAGGACTCCAGTGTCCCCCCAGGCTGATGATCACAGCGTGTCCCCTGATGAAGAGTCTCCTTTCAGGGAGCTCTTTGTCCAGGAGGATGAAGGGCACAGTCATTGAAGTCTCCCCTTCCATACAGCTCTTTTTAACTGCATTTCTTTTCCTCTCAGAGAGGCAGAGGAGATGCTGACGCATCTCCAACCTTTTTCTCAGAGATTCATCAGCTAAAATAGATCCTTGCTACATGAATAGGAAGTTAAATTAATTCTCACTCCTGTGATGTAACAAGTTAAATTAAAAACATTGAACTCGTAAGACTTGATAACAAGCCTTTTATGGTGATTTCACTTGTCCTACAAGAAAACTTCCTCCTACCAAAACTGGGAAGTGTATTTTTAAAACCTGTGAAACTGGAAGCAATGTTGGAAATCATCACAATGATCTGGGGACAGTTACAGTGGCTGAGGACTAGTTCTGAAGTCATTTCAATTCCTCCATTAACAAATGTTTGAGTTCATCATGAAGAAGAGGGAAGAATTATTAAGAATGCCACAGGTACTTTTATCCCATCAGCTCACAAACTGGCATTTCCAGGGGGCTTAAATATCATACTGATAATTTGGATCACTCCTCTCCCAGTCCCGTGATTGTTGAGTTGCAACAGAGAATCACAGAATGGTCTGGGTTGGAAAAGCCCTCTGAGCCCACCCAGTCCAACCATCCCCAGCACTGCCAAGGCCACACTGACCATGTCCCCAAGTGCCACATCCACAGGGCTTTGAAATCCCTCCAGGGATGGGCACTCCATTCCTGCCCCAGGCAGCTGTGCCACGGCTGGACAGCCCTTTCCAGGCACAAATCCCTCCTGCTGTCCCCCCTGCCCCTGCCCTGTCCCACCTGAGGCCGTTCCCTCTGCTCCTGTCCCTGTTCCCTGGGAGCAGAGCCCGACCCCCCCGGCTCCCCCCTCCTGGCAGGGACTTGCAGAGCCACAAGGTCCCCCCTGAGCCTCCTTTTCTCCAGGCTGAGAGGAGAAGACAGAAGGTACAGCCACCATTTCAGGGTGAAAGGTCTCCGAACACATAAACTAACCAGCCTTGGGTTTAATCCTACCCCTCCACCATCATCCACTTCACAGGACTAATAAAACCCTCACTCAACCATAAAGCAACATATATTGAACTTACTACAAACAAAGGTTATTCTGACCAAACTGCAAAGGCTTCAGTCAGTGGGAAGAATCCAAAATAATTGTATAGGAAAGAGCCTTCTGATGCCAATGAACATTTAAAAAAACCCACCAGGCTCCAAACCCAAAAACCAGCTGCTGAAGACACACGGGCTCCCATTTCTAAAATATTCAGTGCTTGCACTCCCAGATTTGAAATAAGCCCTGACTTCTGTGAGAGCTTAAGATGAGCCTTGGAAACGTGTGCCTTAGTGCTGCTCCAGCACCTCAGACGAGACAGACAAGTGCCAGCCTAGGCCGGGTTATGCAAACGAGCACGTACCAGGATGAAGAGCAGGGCTGAATCGCTAATCAAGAAGCGAAAACAACATTTAAAACACTGAAAAGCTTTAACTCCCATCTATTAAAATGTACTGGCAAAGCTCCAAGGGTTCCCCACGCCTGCCAGGTTCCTCAGGGCTCCCAGCGCTTCCCTGCTCAGACAGAAGGTCAGGGCACGGCTGTGAGTGTGCTCGGCGTGGGCACGGTGACAGCGGGGCTGGCAGGGACCCCCAGGGACCCCCGAGCCCGACCCTCAGCCCTACACAGGCCCGTGCCCAAGGGTCTCCCCCTGTGCCCCAGAGGGTCATCGCCCTGCAGCAAAGCGAGCGCTGACCTTCCCCAGGCTCTGCAGTTCCCGGGCTTTACGATGCGCCTGCTGTTCCCAGCATGGAGAGTCTCCTCGAACCACCACAATAATCCATCAAAGGCTGGCAAAGGGTAAGGAACCATCATGTCGTGATGCTGGCTCAGAGATGCCACCTTTGTTTAATCACTTTCACAAGCGGCTTTATTATCCCAGTCATAATCTCTGCTGCTCCAGGAACCCCCCGGGCTCATCCAGGCACTGTCCCAGGTGCAATGAAGCTGCAAATTCGAGCGGCAGGAACCCGGGTTGGGTCTGAGCCATCGCCTCACCCCAAGGGCGACCTGGCTCCAGTAACCTGTGAACAATCTGCCTCCTAATCAGGATTAAAAGGGAAATCAAGAGGAGGAGACAGGTCTCCCCGTGCAGACAGCCCACAAATATTTGCCACCCCACACAGGGGACCAGCATTTGTCACTCCAAGGGCAGAGTGGGCACGGTCTCATTGTCGGAGCTGCTCCCAGCACGGCTCATCCCTGATCCTGTGGTCACTGTCTAACCCAAGCGTTTCTATGTAAAACGATGCTTTTAATCTTCAGCTTCTACAGATCCCATACACTAAAATTATGAGATTACTCCTGAACTATGTGAATGTTTAAAATAAAGCTCTTTGACATATTTTGCATGACATTTGTTCAGCATCACACAATGGTTTGGCTTGGATTCCACAGCTTTTTGGTGTGTTTTCCCCCTTTTTTTGTACCCTTGGATTCCCATTTGGATTTCCTGGGGTGTTCTGCATAGGGTCAGGAGTTGGACTCGGTGATCCTGATGGGTCCCTTCCAACTCAGCATATTCTGTGACTCTGTGAAAGCCCATCCAGTTCCAACTCACAGCTCATCTAGGAGCCTCAAAGCTCATCTACTTTCATCCATAATTCCATGCAACATAAACCACGCTGAAGTTCCTTTATATCTAATGCACTTCATCAAATGAACACTGTTACAGGACTCTTACAACTATTATAAATAAATCTGCCTTTTGCTCATCTTGTTGACAAATAAATCACAAATATACAGGACACTGAAATGCCATAAAATTAAAAATTTCGCTCCAGGAAATCAATGACAGAATCATTATGGATATTGCAGAAGCCCTGGATTTCTCTCCTGGCATGCTTTTCTTTCAGGATTGATGTTTACAAATGAATTTATAATACTGTAAGCACTGAGCCCACGGCCCCGCTCTGCCCTGAGTGTGGAGGAGAAGCTGAGGAGGCAGCACAGACCCCTCAGCTCCGTTTCCATCCCTGAGAGGAGCAGGGCACAGATCCTGACATGGGGGGTTTGGGAGGGTGGGTGTTAAACCATCCGCGATGACTCCTTGAGCTCTGCCAGGCCAGAGCAAGGCAGGGAAAAGCAGGGGCTAACACCCACTACCAGGTGGCCACACAGGTCAGGTGGCCACGGGCACCCTGGCTTGGACCATTCGTGGTGTGGCAGCAGGGCCAGGGCAGTGCCCATCCCTGTGCTGGTTCTGATGGGGCACCTCCAGTGCTGGGGCAGCTCTGGGCCCTCAGACAGGAGAGACCCTGAGGGGCTGGAGCGTGTGCAGGGCAGGGAGCGGAGCTGGGAAGGGGCTGGAGCAGCAGGAGGGGCTGAGGGAGCTGGGGGGACTCAGCCTGGAGAAAAGGAGGCTCAGGAGGGACCTTGTGGCTCTGCAAGTCCCTGCCAGGAGGGGGGAGCCGGGGGGGTCGGGCTCTGCTCCCAGGGAACAGGGACAGGAGCAGAGGGAATGGCCTCAGGTGGGAGAGGGCAGGTTTAGTTGGATATTGGGGAAATTTCTGCCCAGGGCAGGGGTGGCTCCCCATCCTTGGAGAGATTTCAAAGCCCTGTGGATGTGGCACCTGGGGACATGGTCAGTGTGGCCTTGGCCATGCTGGGGGATGGTTGGACTGGGTGGGCTCGGAGGGATTTTCCAGCCTAAGCCACTCCACGATGCTGAATAAGCAAGACTGGCTATCCACACAAAACACACAAGAACAACTTCCCAAAGCAGGGAGGAAGGTTCAGAAGAGCTCTCGTTTCCCTGGCGAAGCAGCGGCGACACGGGGATGGGGGGTTTGGCACAGGGGGCTGGGGAAGGGGCACCCCCAGCCCCAGCGAGCTGGGGCTGGCACAGACAAGGCTCCCCCTGCACACACACCGAGCGCCCGCCGACAGAGACGTTCCCGCAGAGCACGTCATGCCATCACCTCTGGACAGAGGAGCAAACTCGAGAGAAAAATGGGGGAGAACAACCCTAAATTCTGTTCCCTTGTGGACTATGTTTGCTTTCAAAGCAATTTTAATAACAAAACACTCATCTCCAGAACAATGCCATGATGTAACTTGCTAATTAGCCTTTTTCACTCCCTAATTAACAGTAAGCATTATGTTATATCCGCAGTTAAATGGCAGCAGGAGTCACTACTCTGTACTTGATTTCTATTTCAATTTAAAATTATTTCAATTCCACTAGCTGAGCTGTAGCTGCTCCAGCTGACATGTTGGGAGCTTTTTAAAGACAAACATCGATGACTTTCTCAACAGAGCAGTCAACTCACTCAAGTGCTCCCACCTTGAGCTGAGGTTCAGCACCTCCCATCCCACACTAGGATGAAATGAGTGCACTCCCATTTCTACCTATGGAGCTCTCTTGACTCCAACTAAATTATGAGGATATAAAGGAGTGGAGTTTGACCTTCTGGGTATATCCAGAGAGACAGAATGAGCCGTGTGATACCTCAGAGTCAAATCTCATGCATCTGGTCACAAACTCCTTCCCAGGGATGAATTAAATTAGCCCGAGCACGAGACATCAGAGCAAAATGCTTAATGTGTTCTGATGTCAAGATGAGCTCCACAGTATTTATTAGGAAACAAATAATCATAGGAAATTACAGTTCACAGCTGAAAACAAGAGAAAGTGCCTTAATATTAAGAGCTTTTTCCAGCACACAATTTCCAAGCTCTCTTTGTGTTCCTCTCTGGATCGTGCTGTGTTACTGCAGCCCTCTCCCCACGCAGCACATGGGAACTGCTCAGCCTCTGGGCACTTGGGGCAGCTCGGTCTCTCTGGAACACACTTCATCCCAAAAACCCTCCTGTACCAGTCCTGTACCCGGGATGGTAACAGAGTTCGGAGTTGGTCCCTTTCTCTGGGGCTTGGCAAGAGCTTGAAAGCTCGAGAGGGACTTTGGACAAGGGGTGCTGTGACAGGACAAGGGGCAATGGTGTCCCACTGCCAGAGGGCAGAGATAGGCAGGATATTGGGAAGGAATTGCTGGCTGGGAGGGTGAGCAGGCCCTGGCACAGGGTGCCCAGAGAAGCTGTGGCTGCCCCTGGATCCCTGGGAGTGTCCAAGGCCAGGTTGGATGGGGTTTGGAGCACCCTGGGCTGGTGGGAGGTGTCCCTGCCCCTGGCAGGGAGTGGAACTGGATGGGCTTTGAGGTTCCTTCCAACCCAACCCATTCCATGATTTTATGACGAAAAGACCTTACACCAAGTCTGGTTTGCCCATTAATGCCCAATGAGCAGCTTAAACTCAGGGCCACAGGACTAAAAGGAAACACATGAGGCACTAAACGTGTTCCAGAACAGCAATGGGTAATTCAGAAGGCAGCAACAGACCCTGTGTAAGATAAGAAAAAGCTGATGCTGCCATTCCCCATTTCCATGCTGACAAGCCTGCGCTGCAGGACGAGGATGGCAAGCCCAGCTTTCCAGCAGCACAGAGAGGGCTGCCCTGGAGCAGGGCGGGCTGCGGGGAGCTCTCATGACATCACCTCTAACCGGGGCTCTGCGCCGGTTCCTCCCCGCCAGCTGTTCGGGGCTCGCAGGAGGCACCTTGTGCACAGCTATTCTTATCCTGCTTTCCCCGGCCCTGCTCCAGGAGCAGTGGGATGTATCAGCACTGCTCAAAGCCTCAGAGCCAGGAGGACTCTCCCCCAGCTGCCGGTGCCTCGGCACAGCTGCCGCACCTCGTCCCTGGGAACTGCCGTGCCAGCCCTTGCTCCCCTCCCAAAAACACTCCTTACAGCCTTCCTGGGGAGGGACAGGCTCTGATCTCTGCTCTGTGGGACCAGGGACAGCACCCAGGGAATGGATCAGAGCACCCAGCTCTGATCTCTGCCCTGTGGGACCAGGGACAGCACCCAGGGAATGGATCAGAGCACCCAGCTCTGATCTCTGCTCTGGGGGACCAGGGACAGCACCCAGGGAAGGGCTGGAGCTGTGCCAGGGCAGGCTCAGGTGGGATCTCAGGGAAAGGCTCTTCCCCCAGAGGGTGGTGGGCACTGCCCAGGCTCCCCAGGGCAGTGGGCACGGCCCCAAGGCTGCCAGAGCTCCAGGAGGGTTGGGATGATGCTCTGGGGCACAGGGGGTGACTCCTGGGGATGGGGCTGTGCAGGGCTGGGGGTTGGACTGGATGGTCCTCGTGGGTCCTTCCAGCTCAGCATATCCTGGGGTTCTGTGATTCTCTCCCCTGGGACACAGAGCAGCTCATGCTGAGCATCCCACCCACACAGAGTGACATGGCTCCTGCAATCCAAGGGCATTCCCCACTAGAGGACGGGCTGCATCTTCCAAAGGCTGGTATGTGGGTCAAATGCACCTGGATGCTCAAGAGGGTGTAAAAAAGGTCCCCACTTTGGGGTCACCCCAGTCCAAACCCCAGCAGGCTCCTCTAAAAGGCTGAGAACATCTCAAAATGAAAGACATCCAAAGTTATTATCCCAGGAGAATTGGGGGTTTCCCCCTCTAAATTTAACAGTCTTGGAAGGGAACTATATCTAAGGAGGAAGTTTTTAGCAGTGAGGGTGGGCAGGCCCTGGCACAGGGTGCCCAGAGAAGCTGTGGCTGCCCCTGGATCCCTGGGAGTGTCCAAGGCCAGGTTGGACGGGGCTTGGAGCAACCTGGGATGGTGGAAGGTGTCCCTGCCCAGGGCAGGGGGTGGAATGGGATGAGATTTAAGGTCCCTTCCATCCCAAACTATTCTATGAAAATACTTATCAGGGAAGCAATTATAAACTGGAAAAAGACAGTTCAGGACCTAAAATCTGACAGATATACCCGTTTTTCCACAAGACTGGAAAAGCACATGGCAGGTCTGGAAAAATCCTTGTGTGCCTGAAAAGACCTAATTTTTCATGTAATTGTTTCAGAAATTCTGGGTAAACTTAAAGAAGAAAAACCCCCATCCCTGAGCAGCTTCCCAAAGAGCCAGGATCCACCTCGGCAGCCCTTCTTAGGGAACAGCCGAGGATCCTGAGCCTTCCTAAACACACATTCCCTGACACCCTCCCTGCTCATCCCACTTCCAGCTGAAGCTGTTCCAGCACAAATGATTCCACTTCTCATCCTTCAGAGGGAACCAAGAAGCCACAGGAGGGAAAAGTGAAGCCCCAGAGCCCCACATGCTGAAGGTCTGGAAAAGTCATCAAACTCCTTAATGGTTTGTACTTCACTTGCTGAAGGTCTCCAGGCAGTTTTGCCTGGTGAGGATGGAGCAATCTTTAAGAGTGAGTCAGATTTTTACGTGTGCATTCTTATAAACCTATATTTGTATGTACACAGATATGCACATACTACATATTTATACATGGCAGCACACAAACCCTGTGTTAAGGGTCAGTATGTTTCATACTCTATTCTAAAGTACTTTTTCTTAACCCCAAGGAAAGAAACAGCCAAATTCTGCATTGCAAAGGACACGGAGGAAGAGGATGGAGGGAAGCTACAAGGTACTTTCTGCAGATGATTTAATATCCAGACTTAGCAGTTTATTAGAGACATAACGATCACTCTTTTTTCTCTCTTGCCAACTATGAGCATTCCTCCTAAAACGTGTTGAATTTTACGAGTGCATTTATTAAGAAGAAAAAACTCATTAATCTCGCATTTCTGTTAAAACCAGGTATGTTCTTCATGCTGTTCACCCCACGCTGCAAAGCCAGTGACTAATGGACTAGAAAAATGCCAAGTATTGCAGAAAGGACACCATTTCTTCGCTTTAAGCTTTCTCAGAGCTATTCTAAAGCTATAAACCCCCATCCCCTCATTGAAATAAAAGGGAAGGACACCCTGGGTATGGAAAATGCTCAAAATAGGATGAAAGGACAGGCAAAGGGATGGACTTCTCTATGAAGAGTCACTAAGTAGGTCAGTTTATAAAAGGGATGAGCTATGGCAAACAGGATAGATATGTACCCATCCCTAGGTGGCACGGGAAAGGTGGAGTGGGAGCTGCTTGTCACCATCTCCAGGGCAAAAAGGAGAGTTCCAAAGGGAGCTGGGATCAGAGACCAGCTCCTGAGAGCAGCAGGCACCAATCCCACCGCTGGGTCTCCCTAAGGGACCACATAACTCATGCTGAGTGTAGGGTGACCATTCCGGGTCGGATCTAGAGAAAATTAAGATTTACCCAATCCCAGGCTAATCTGACAGCTCACACTGATGGGCTTTCTGCTGCTTTTGCTTTGGATGTTTCCCAGTTGTAGGAGCTGCACAGAGGAGACACGAGGCCTGAGAATAAGAATTACAGAACCACAGAATCCCTGGGGCTGGAAAAGCCCTCCCAGCCCACGGAGCCCACCCTGTGCCCGATGCCCACCTTGTCACCCTGAGTGCCACGGCCAGTGCACAGCCCAGGGCTGGGCACTCCAAACCAACCTGGAACACCAGTGTCCTTATTCCTGTCCTAGTTTTGCTCCTGGCGGTGTCTGAGGAGGGACTGGGGGGACATCAGGGTGAAGAACAAAGATGACAACAATAGAGCCTTTCTGCTGAGACACGATATGGGAAAACCACCACCAGCACACCCCACCACTGCCTGAGGGGATACAGAAACCTCAGGAGTTTGAAGGACCATGCTTGGAATGAGAGCTGTGGAGCTCAGTGTTTCTACAGTGATGACCCAGCTCTAAACCCAGGGAATCCCACTGAGCTCCATGAGCTGGAACCTGACAGCAATTAAGCAACTCAGTGAGTTACTGCACCAAAAATACCCCCCACAAGCAGGTCCAGCACTTCACTGTCCTGGAACACGTTTTCTTTCTTGTATTTCACACAAAATCCCCAGTATTGACGAAAACCTGAGGAAGGCAACAAATTATACCACTAGTTTATGTTTGTTTTTTCCCAGCCCTCCCCAGGGATACAGAGTGACCTTGGTGATGAATTCCATACAAAGTCACCATTCCAAAGGGAAGATGTCTTGGGCAAGGGCTAAATAGAGTCTGACACTTTGCATCACACCTATTTATGCTAAATCTGTCTCCCCAAAATAGCAGCTCTGATTAAAGACCTCTGACTGGCAGGTCCTGGAGCTCAATTTTTAGCTTGTCCAAGTTACCATATTGTTGCTGTTAGGAATGGAAATGATCATGAAGCAGCAGAGTGGTAATGACATCCCATTAAAAGAGTGCCTTGCCCTGGCAGGATGAAGACACAGACAGCCTTGGAAAAAGCCCAGAAATCCTGGATTTAAGGAGTTTCTGTGCCCAGGTTGGAGAGCTCATGTGCTCACAGAGGCAAATATCTCAGTGACAGTTTTAATGTGGCCTCTTTCATGGATATTTCAGCTGGAATCCTGAAAATTGGCTTTGCTAGGGAAAAAAAGCCCTTTGAAAAACACTGTAGCATCTGCAACCATGGAACAACAAAGGAAGAAGACTGCACATTATGGTCCCAAGAAACACTCCTACAAATATATGTGTAGGAATTGAGGTTTGTTCTCAAGGGTCATGCAGGCCATGGCTCCCCAAAGTGGCACATCAGGCAGGAATCCCTGCTGGAGGAGGACCTGGGGGTCCTGCTGGATAACAAGCTGTCCATGGCCATCCCCCTGGGGGCCAAGAAAGCCAGTGGGATCCTGGGATACCTGAGGTAGAGCATCGGCAGCAGGTCAGGGAGGGGATCCTGCCCCTCTGGCCAGCCCTGGCAGGCACATCTGCAGGGCTGTGTCCAGCTGTGGCTCCTCAGCACAGCAGGGCCAGGGAGCTCCTGCAGTGGGGCCAGCGCAGGCTCCAGCCATTCCCTGGGTGCTGTCCCTGGTCCCACAGAGCAGAGATCAGAGCTGGGTGCTCTGATCCATTCCCTGGGTATTGTCCCTGCTCCCACAGAGCAGAGATCAGAGCCTGCCCCTCCTCTGCCCCTCCCCAGGAAGGTGTCCCTGCAGTGAGGTCTCCCCTTGGTCTCCTCTTCCCCAGCTGAACACACCAAGTGCCCTCAGTGTCCTCACACCTTCCCTTCCAGGCCCTGAGCCATCTCCATTCCCTCCTCTGGCCACTCTCTAACTCCTGTATTCCCCAAATCCCACGGCGTGACAAGACAAGACACCTCTGGGTCAGGACAGGAGAGCACAGCACCAGACTGTGGGACATGTCACTGTGCCATGACACACAGACACCTCAGCTTCCCCTGCAGTCCTTGGCTGCCTGCAGGGCCAGGAGGCTGCAATGCTGCTGCCAACACAGCTGAGCACGAGGAGCAGTGTGGCAACTCACAGGGAAGGTGGAGATGCACAACTCCAGCAGAAACAGTACCCTGGCTGCCCCCAGGTACCTGCCAGCCTGGCATCCCTACACTGATTAGGTGTTGAAAACCATCAACAACTCCTAGAACCAGCCCCTGAATTGTTCATGAGGCAGAGCAGGTCACAACACAGGACCCTTTGGCCAGGAAGAAAGCCCCTCTCCCATTTCTGGTTCCTAATCCATCCCCAGCCTACAGAGCACCAGGAGGATCCAACTGCGTTATTACTGCAGGAGAAGGCTCTGATGGATTTAGGGAAAAAAATCCCTCGCCATATAAGGGCTGTGAACATTTTCCCACTTAAGACAACGTGTGGGATCATATTCACAGACACAGAAATATGTTCTGTTCCCTGACACCCACAGTCCTAGAACACCGGGCTGAAGTGCTGGCAAGAATAAGAACCATTTGTTAAGTACAAAAAATGTCTCACATAATTAGAGAACTGCTGAAAGCCACCAATTTAGTGCTCAGGCTTGAAAATGTAAGAATATTTATTGTAACAACAGCAAGAGCTTCAGCGTTGCCTTGAGGTGGGGACGCCGCTCACACGCACCGGTGTGACCAGGGGATCAGAAACCTGGGGCAGGGTTAAACCCGAGGTTCAATGAGATTCCAGCCCCATCATCAGTGGATTTTATGCCAATTATGAAGCCAAGCTGCCCACCTGGTACCCAGAGCACCTTCCACTGGGGTGACGTGTCCCCCTCCTCAGCCTCATCCCTTCCCCCCCAGGCTCCGGCCATTGCTCTGTAACCATTCCCTCCTGTCCACTCCATCAAACTGCCCTGCAACGAGGACCATAAACACCTCCCAAAGCCTCTAGGAGGGCTGAAGAGCCTCTGCAAGGGGTGAGGAGCCTCTGCCCCAAAAACTCTTCAAAGGTCAACCCTGAGAAGGGCAGCAGTGAAGAGAAGATGGAATGTGGTGTTAAACACAGAACATATGGTGTCTGAATGGAGCTGGCTTGCACATATTGGAGAATAGAGTGATGCAAGAGAAGCAGAGAGTGGGAGGGACTGGTGGGGTTTGACCTGAGAAGAGATCACAGAAACCCAGAATATGCCGAGATGGAAGGACCATCCAGTCCAACCCCCAGCCCTGCACAGCCCCATCCCCAAGAGTCACCCCCTGTGCCCCAGAGCATCATCCCAACCCTCCTGGAGCTCTGGCAGCCTTGGGGCCGTGCCCACTGCCCTGGGGAGCCTGGGCAGTGCCCACCACCCTCTGGGGGAAGAACCTTTCCCTGATCTCCAAAGGAGCTCCTGGCCCCGCCGGAGAGGAGCTCTGCCAGCCACAGCTCGGCTCCTCGGCCACCAAAGCCACCAAGGTCCCCCTGCCAACAGCTCCTCAGCCCCACGCCTCAGCTCCCACCAGGGTTTGCCCCCCTCCCGCCCAGCCCGGCCCGGCCCAGCCCAGCACCTCTGCAGAGGAGGGTCGTGCGCCGCAGCAGGGCCAGGCAGCGCCGCCGGCCCGGCTCGGAGCTCCTGCCGTAGCCCAGCGCGGGGGTAAATCCATTGCGGCAGCGGGGGCCTCTCAGCACCGCCTCTGGGATGCCACCTGTGTCCTGCCACGCCATGCCCGTCCTCCCGCGAGCTGCCCGCGCCGGCCGCGGACAAACCGCACCACGCGCAGAAAAAAAAGTCACGAGCGAAGCAGGGCTTTAAAGCGAGCAGGTGGAGACCAATCCAAGCGCAAGCCGGTCCGAGGCAGCCCGAGGTTCCGGTCCCGGCGCAGGGCAGCTCTGCGGGCTGTGCGGCAGCGGCGCCGCGGCTCCGGAGGCAGGAGCAGACGGGCGCTCGGCCCGGCCCCTCGCACAGCGTCAGCTCCCCGGCTCGCCCCGCCGTCTGTGAGCCACAAGGCTCCTCAAGGCCGGGTTTTATACCTGCCACACTGCTCCAGCCATCGCTCTATTTATAGTCCGTGCCGGAGCTCCCGGGCATCCAACGCCAGCGACACACCGAGCAGCAGAGATCTCCAAGGATGTCTTTACTTCTCAAACACCCTTGGAAGCAGAGCAGTGACTGACAAGGCACATCTCACAAAGCCAAGGGTTGGTTTCCCCTGCACGGGAACGGGCACGGCGTTCCCAGTCCCACCGATCCGTGCCCACGTCCCCGCTGCCGGCTCTGGACAAACGGTGCTGCTCTCCTTGGCGGATTCAAACTAGCTCTGCCCACTGCCCACGGGCTCCTATGCTCACAAAAGGTTAAACTTGCTCTCTGCAGATTTTCTTTGCTCCAGCTCTCATTTGCAAATCTTTTCCCCAGCCAAATCGTTGGAAAAAAGAAAAAAATAAGGCATTTTCCTCCAATAAGCTTAAACTCCTGTAGCTATAAAGTCATTCACTGTGGATACAAGTGAACTAAAGGATGAAGAGTGTTCTCCTCCTTATAATAAAAAAAGCCTTCTTGAGCTTACAGCTTCCTTTCTTCTTTATTCACCATAACTTGATCCATTAACATGGTATTTGCTCCCCCTTCCCAGAGCACTGGGATTTAATGCTCCTTTCCTTCCCTAATTTCTCACTTAGCCACAGTGCTGCCCGCAGCAGCCTCTCCCCTGGGCTGTCAGACCTCTCCAGCCTGATTCCCAGCTCCTTCCAGCCATCCCTCCTCCTGCCCATCACAGCCCTCCACCTTCCGCTCTTCCAGAACTTCTCCGCAGGTCACCCCAAGCGGGCTGGCTCTGCCCAAGAACACACGGAGGATTTCTCTGCCATCGACAAATTGCTGCATTCCCAGGGAAAAAAAAAAGCTCTGAGCAAAAGCTCAGTTCTGCAAGGCTTGTCCCAGGATTTGATGCAATCTGCCGTGCCGGCAAATTAAAGCCTCCAGAAACCACGCTAAAATTAGAGAGAGCTGAGATGAAAACCAAGGACACATGGTGGCTCTTACAAATCTTTAAATAGGGCTTGGTACAACATCGAGGTGCTCAGCTTAGATCCACCAAGATCATTAATTTGGATTATACAGAGGCATTGGCTGTTTCTGGGACACTTTGCAGGGTGGTGGGTGTGGGTTCCCACACACCGAGCGGATTTCCAAAGTGCTGATGATCAGCCTGAGGGATTCACACCCCTTTGCTGAAGGGGAGCAGTTCCTCCTCTACCCCACTTCCAGAAGGTTGGACTCGCAGGTCACCAGCCCCAGCCCTGCCCAGGGGGACACACAGGACCAGCTGTCCCGGACACAACCAGGGCTCCTGCAGCTCCAGGCACAGAGCCTCCATCCCCCATGGCCCTGCAGCAGGTCAGGGGAGGAGAGGTGGGAGCTGAATGCCCAGGAGGGCAAAATTCACCCTTTCTGAAGCACTGGGAAAGCCTTCGTGCACATCAATGCCCTCCCCTATCCCTGACCCCCCTCCCAGGCAGCAGCTTCCGGCACACGCTGAGACTCCAGTGGTTGGGTGATGGAGCTGGGGAGGGGGTGAGCCAGGGGTGGCTCAGTGGCCACGGGGCTCTGGGGGGTCCCAGGGGACTCTGGGGCTGCCACCACACAGCCACAGCCTGTGCTGCCCTGCCCTGGCACACTCCAGAGTGGGCTCATCCCTGTTCCTGGGCTCTGGGATAAATACTGAAGCTCCCGCTGTATTTTTGCACCCCTGGCATCTCTGCTTTAAGATCAACACTCACAGCAAAGCCTTGTACAGCTGCAAATACCTCAGGGACAATTAATTCCTCATTAATCTGAAGTTTGGTGGCTCTAACTGTGCACGTGCTGCTGCCTTGAAATATTCCAAAGACAATGGACTAAATCCTTGTGAAATCCTATTTGTAAGCAGCTGCAACTTCCACAAATTTTTAACGAATTTTTAAGACACATTTACAAATTTCTGCAGGCCCGAGGATGGGGAATTTGCTGGCCAGGCCCTGCTCCCCCTTCCTTCCCAGGGACTCCCACCAGTGTTTGCTTCCGAGCTGCAGCTCCCTGAGCCTGTCCGGATCCACCAGGCACTCAGGAACGGCTCCTGCCACAACTGGTGCCAGGTAAACGCCTTTTTTGAAGCATTTCGTATGATTTGTATAACTGAAGACACAGGAAAGCCCCTCCTCTGTGAGATAATTAAATAAAAAAAAAATTTAAAATGCTCGCTTATCAAAGTTTTACAGATTGAACCCAGGCAAAGGGTGAAGTTCACGGGGACATCAAGCTGACACGACACATGGAGCTACCTCATTATAACACCGTTAAATAACATGGCTTTGACATACTCCACAGTCATCAATATTGCCTGGAAAATGAAGAGCCTCCTTCACTGCAGCGGCATGGAAAGATCCACGACCTCCTCGAAGGCTGATTCCCTCCCAGTCCCACCCCTCCGAAGTGAAGCGACACAAATATTCCCCAAAAGAGGCCACACTTTACAAGATGCACATTTCATCCCTAATTCTGCGGGCTCTGAGATCAGCTGTTCCTATCTCTTTCCCAAGTCCTGCTACTTCCCAAAAGTGGCTGCAATCTGTGCTGTGGAGGTTGCCATGGCAAGGATCCATCCCCTGACAGCAGCTGAGCGAGCAGATGCGGAACAGCAAAATCCACCACATTAAGTCACTTCTCTTGTCATGGAATGATGAGGGAAACGCTTTGTGTTTCACCTGTTTCTAAGGATTATGATCACTCAGAACACCTCAGGCTAAAACCATGAACGGCACATGGCCGGAGCATTTAGCTGGAAATCACAGATGTACAAGAGCAAAACGAAGGGATTTCACTGGAGTGACAAGCACAGCAAAAATATCCGTACGGATCGTTCCTATTTCCCAAAAATCAAGGAACTTTCACGAGGGCTCTCGAAGCCATCAACACGCCAGGGACAACGAGCAAACCCAGCCGGTTGCTCGGTCCCCTGGGCAGGGACACGGGGATGGGTGCGGGGGAACCGAAGGTCCCGAACCCTCGCAGCGCAGCCCCCCGCCCGGGCTCTCCCCAATCCCCCGAACAGGGACGCGGCGCTCCCGAGCCGCGGGCACCCAGCTCCAGCGCTGGCGGCCCCGCACGGCGGGCACGGTCCCCTCCCGAGGCACCTCCCGCACCGCCACCGCTCGGGAGCGCGGCTCCGGCTCTGGAGCGGCCGCGCAATTCTCCCGGAGCCGCGCAGAGCCCGAGCCCCGCTGCCGGCCGGTCAGCGGGCGCGCCCGCGGGC
>VWZF01006828.1:56771-100032 GCA_013396755.1 Sclerurus mexicanus | reverse complement strand
GGGATGGGCTTTGAGGTCCCTCCCTGCCCAAACCAGTCTGGGATTCTGTGCCAATATTAAGTATTTAATATGATCACAGAGCTTCTCCAAGCCTGTGCAAATCTGCTGGAGGAGCCTGGGCAGACATGAGGGTGAGTTTCCTCTCCAGTGACACAGAGGGGTCAGAGCTCTTTGCTGTTTCAGCAGCTCCCTCTTCTCAGGTCTGGAATTTCCCCAGACTGGGGCAAACATCCAGTTTCCACCACGCTCCTGGTGCAAATAAATGCTCAAAGATGGTCTCCACTGAAGGCTAGAGTGTGTCAGCAGCATTTCATACCCCATAAAATCACAGCCTCACCCCATTTAGCAGTGATGTGTTTTATAAGCCATAACCCACTGCACGTGCCCAGACTCCCCCAGCAGGCACGTGCCACCCACATCTGTCCCCTGGCACCCCCAGACAGGCAGCTCTGCGAGGGAGAGCCCCGGCACTGCAGTGGGTGGCATTTGGGAGGCACCATAAGCATGTAAGTTTTGTGCAGGTCTCTGGGGTTTAAGGCACTGAAGTGGTTTTGGAAACTAGTGGTACAGGTAACATGATAAAAATAAAACAGGCTGTTTGTCCATCTTTGACTTGTGTTTGGATTTCTCAGGACGCTGGGAACTGACCCATCTTCCCAAACCTCAGCCATCTAGAAAGTGCCTACCGAACTACCCTCTACAACAGAGAAGCAAACATCTCCAAGGAGCACGTCCCAGCCTAATCCCAGTGTCTGTTGTCTTCTCAGGGCCCTGTTCCTCTGCAGGGCGGCCTGGGGGGCTTGGGCGACCTGTCTGGCTCCAGCTGCTGCATTCAGTGGAGCCAAAGTGTGGACTCACAGCACTTGGTGCTCTGATGCAGCTGCTTCAAGAAGAGCAGGTGCTGCTTCCTCAGGCTCCTTTAATTTCCTGGGGCTCAATATCTCTGTACAAAGCCAAGAGCAGCTCTGGCAGACATGTAAAATGAACAAAACTAAAAACAAGACAAAGAGAAATTGCAAAAATATCAGTATTTTCCCTACAAAGTATTAGATCTGTGAGAATTGGGGTTTAAATCCTTGTTAGCCCGAGTAGCTCTCCTGAATTCCCAACTGATTTGCAGCAGCAGAGACTTCTGCAGTGTCTTTATGACTAGAGTTAGGATAAAGTCTCTTCTCACAACAATCACTATCACAGCCAAGGTTAGAATAGGGAGAAATTACCATCAAATACAGTAACTGACATTTTCAATTAACCAAGAGGAAGAAAGCAGCTTAGAATTGATAGGTCTGCCAGAGAAAATGGGGGAAAAGGTACAGCTCCTGGTAATAAAAAATTGGAAGCCTCAGCTGGAGAAGCCCAGGTATTAAAAATGACAGTCATACATTCAAATTATCCAAAAGGAACGGGAGATTTGTCTGCATCTTTTGTGCCAAGATAATCCCCGTGCAGCAGCAGCAGCAGCAGACTGTGCCCCCCAGATGTGCGGCCGTGGTGCTGGGGGATTGTGGCTCAGCCCATCCCAGTGGCACGTCAGGAGTCAGGAACTACTCGGTCTTCTCTTGTTTTCAGCAGCAGCATCTCTGGCACCTCATTAACCTGAGGTATTTGGAGTTCACAGGATCCCAGAATGTGCTGAGCTGGAAGGGACCCAGTGCAGAGCAGAGCAGGACAATCCTCTCCCTCCCCTGATGCCCCCCAGGACAGGGATGTCCCCCCTGGCTCCAGGGCTCTGCTGACTCATGGCCAACTGGCCACTGACCAGGACCCCCAGGGCCCTTTCCTGGACCTGTCTTCCAGCCCCTCCTTCCCAGTGTGTCCATCCATCTGGGATCCAGCACTTCCCCTGGCTGGCCATAACTGGGGGAATTCAGGAGCAGTTTGTGGAAGGCTCTGTGGAACCACCTTGCTGTGCTCAAAGAGCGGCACACCCCGTGTGCTGGGCCACTGAATTGTCCAGTATGGCACACTGGGACAGCTCAGGGCAGGGAAAGGAAAATGGGATGAGCAAATAATTCACTGATCAAATTCCTCCATCTTCTCTTGCAAACCAGGCAGGGATGGGGGGTTTTGCCATCTAAGGAGTCCCTGAGTTCAATTTACGGACTGTAAATGTTGGAAAGGAGGGCGTTAACACTCTTAACTCCTTTGTTTGCTGCAAAGAGGGTCATAAATTGGGAAAAGGGAGGGGGCTGGAGACACAGCCGGGATGAGCTCTTTGTCAAAAGCATGACACTTCCCGAGGAATCGCTGAGGGATGACAGCCAGAGCGTCCTGCAGCCCACGGGTGGCACAGGAGCCACGGGGAGCTTTGTGGCCAAGCAGGGACAGGAGTACTCTGCGTCCCACAGGGAGGAATCCCAGGGTGTCCATCAGAACAAGCAGTTCCCAGCTGGAGACCGCCAGGCACGGCGTGGGCACAAGCAGAGCTGGAACAAGCCATGGCTTCCAAGCAGACCTATTTTTTGGCAGAGCTGGGCTGTGATCTGCTCTCCTGGCAATGCCCTTTGATGGATTTCTCTTCAAGTAGCAAACAAGCAGTAAAAGAACCCAAGAGCTGCATTAAAGTTTGCTGGATACATCCCTGAGCGTGGCGGCTCGTGGGGCACTGGGGGCAAAGTGGGTTTCACGTGCCCTACACAGCAGAACTCCTTCCTCCCCAAGAGCTTCCCCATGACAGGGAACACTTATCCTAACACCAGTCCCAAAGGGTGGAATGCCCGAGGAGCGTCTGTGTGTCCCAGGGACACTGGTGACAGCTGAAGGACCACTCAGCCCCCAGGAGCGGCTCTCACTTGTTCAGGGCTCTGGTTGCTGCTCTGAATTATGGATCCTGTCTAGCTCTGCAGCTTCCCTATTTGGCCAGAGCAAAACCTTTCTGGTTTCCCCCACAAAATGTGTTTTCCTCCACTAATGTTCACCACTTCTTTTCTAGTCAAACTAAAATGGGTGAGTTGATTAAAAAGCTGGTGGAAGATGGTGCCTTCCTTCAGACTCATCTCCCAGCACTTTCCAGGGCACAGCCCAATTAAGTGTTTCTGTGCTCAAATGCTGCTTTAATGGTTGGACTCGATGATCCTGGAGTTCTTTTCCAACCTAAGTAATTCTGGGCTTCTGTGATTCTGCCTTTGCTGAATTTTTCATCATCCTCATGAGCCTCAGAGCTGCTGTGAGGGCTGGGGTTGGCTTGTGGAGATGTGGCTGTTCATTGCCACCAGCTCTCCCCACGGTCAGGAGAGGGGCTTTGGTGGCCTTGTGGGATCCCCATCTCCCTCAGCTCATCCCCATCCATCGAGGGTGGTGCTGTGCTCCTCTTCCCGAGGCTCCCTGTATTTCCCTTCCCCTCAGGAGAGGACACAGCCCTACATTATTTATAACTAACCTTTCCTGTCCATGCTGTAGGACAGATGCTGCAAAAAAACTTAAAAGATTTATTTTCCTCAGGAAAAAATAGCAAGTGAGTATGGGAAGAGATCGTGCCTTGCACGAGCTGCTCCATGTCCCCAACCTGCCACGGGGGACACACGGTGCACGTACCCAGGCCGGGCGTGGCGGGGGAGTGCAGAGTGTGAGCCCTCACTTTTATCTCCTTCGATGTTTATACAGCCTGTTTCACAGAGTTCCATCCTGCAGCCTCTGCCAAGGACGGGACCAAGTCCCGTAGTGCTCCAGCAAGGCTCTCCCCATCCTGCCTTGGGAAGGAGGGAGGATCAAGCCTGGTCTCCTGGGGTGACCAAGAGTGTCCCTAGTCCTCACTACCAACAGATTTTAGTTGAAAGGCACCCCATTTTCCATCTCCTTCCTTCCCTGCAGCTTCTCCCGTTCTCTCCTGCCCTCCCCCTCCATCACTGTGTAGAGCACAACCTTCACAACAGTGAAAGTGGCTTCCCAAAATGTCGTTCCCCCCTAGATGTGACAGGTGGAATCACAGAATCCCAGAATGGTTTGGGCTGGAGGGCCCACCCAGTGCCACCCCTGCCATGGGCAGGGACACCTCCCACTGGCCCAGGTTGTTCCAGCCTGGCCTTGGACACTCCCAGGGATCCAGGGGCAGCCACAGCTTCTCTGGGCACCCTGTGCCAGGGCCTGCCCACCCTTCTAGTCTGAGCTCTTTGTATTTGGTGCCTTCCCCCTTTCCTTCTTAACTGGTTTGTCACAAGTTCTCCAGCTCAAAACTCCTTATTCTCCCTCATGATTCCCATTACTCCTCCTGGTTTTCAGCTGACAGGTAAGTGATAAACTGCACCTTCTGCAGCAGGGCAGAAGCACTAAGATCACAACGTGAAAACTGAAATGAAAACCATAACCAAAGTAGAACAACAGCAGCAAAATCGTCCTGGATCGTATGGGACTGGACTTTGGTGTTTGGTATTCCCTGTATTTAATTTTGTGAAATAGCCACATTGGCAGTAGCAGTGAAATAACAAACTGCCTGCAAGCCACAGCACGGGAAGTTCATGAGCTGAGCTGGAGGCCATCCTGACCCACCTCAGCCTCCCAGGAGGTTCCACAGCTCCAAGACCTCAGACAGCCGGGGGCTGAATAAAGAGTTCACAGAAGTTCCTTACTAGCAAAAGCATTCAATTAATCAAAAAATGCAAAGTACAGCCAGAGCACAAGGAAACAACACCAGAGTCTTGCTGGGCAGCAAAAGAGCCTGAAGGCACTTCCATGAAGGTGTGACCAGAGTTATGATCCACTCTCCCGAGGAGGCTCAGGGGCTGCTCCTCTCACCCCCCAACACCAGTGTCCCAGAGCACTGAGCTTTGCAAGCTGGGCTCCCACCAGCTCTTTATATTTCTCATCAAGGAAGGAAGACCTTGAAAATCCTCTGCTTAGGCACATCAGAGACCTCAATCTGTCTGCTCCTGGCTCTGCACTGAGGCCTCTGGGGAGCCCCATGCTGTTCCAGGCTGCAACCCTGAACTGAGGTGTAAAGGCAGTCCCAGTTTCAGGGGGAGCAGCTGCAATGTCCCTTCCCAGCTCAGTGTGCCTGCCACTGACATGCCAACCCAGACTCCTTGGGCAGCTCCCAACAGCCTCACACCATGTGAAAATCAACATTTCCCAAGAAAACAAGACAACCCCAAAACCCAGACTCCAAAAATGTGCACAGCAAAGGTCCTTCGTGTGTTTCTGCCTCACACACCCCAGGCAAGAGGGCTCCAGCACAGCACTGCAGATCGAGCTCCTGCCAGCCCCTCTCACGACTTGTTGGCCCCTTTGGGACAATTTTGTGGGGACAGAAAGAACACAGCCCCACCACCCCAGTCCTGCAGTACCAAACCAGGGTGAAGAGCTGCTCCCTCACCCCGTCCCCCAGGGCTGGTGGCACTGACCACACCTCTGTCCCCTCACATGTCCCACCAAGAGCTGCAGCAGAACCAGGGCCCCCCAAACCTCTTGTGTCCTTCAGGACACCCCGACACTGTCTGGGTTCCTGTGGGCAGAAAGAGCACCTCTTCCCCCCAAGGAGAAGCCCCAAACACCTGCTCTCCTAATGGGAGAGCTGTGCCAGGAGCCCCTGGGACAGACAGACTCCTGCAGCTGCCCTGAAGCGAGCACAGCTCCAGGAGCCGCCTGGAGATGGTTGTGGTTCACAAACAGCTTCAGTGGGGCTGTGAGAACCCGGCTCTGTATCCCCTGCTCTCCGCCGGGAACACGCGACACATCTCAACATGAGCCAGCACACAAAAGTAAGCAGCTGACAACACTCCAGAGAGCTCTGGTCTCCCTTAATTACAGTTCAAAAGTAAAATCGAGCAGACGTCGAGCTCATGCTTGATTTAAACAGAACATCAAAAGTGCAGAACAAAGGGAAGCGCTCTTGCCATTTACTGCATTTATCCCTCTATCGACAGCCTTCACATGCTCCTGAGTCTGCTCTGCCTTTGTGCCAGTGGTGACACATTCCTGCTCCTCCAGGGTGGCCCCAGGGACGCAGCCCCAGGAGTCAAGGGGTGTTTGCCCCTCGCCCACCCCAGAGCCCCACGCCGGGTGCTCCTTGCCTGGGTTCACACCGAGGCACTGTTGGGACGCACTCGCAAGACACGAGGAGGCACATCCTGGGAATGGGGGGCCAGAGGGATGGTTGGGGTGGGGGATTGGGGGTCCCTGTGCCGCAGACTGGGATGTGCTGGGTTGTGCTGTCCCGGTTGCTCCAGGGAATGTGGCCTTGGGAACACGGCGGGTTTTGGTGCTTTAGTGCTGCCCAGTCCTCTGCTGACACTCCAGGAACTGCCCTTCCCTGCTCCAAAGGCTCATCACTCCCTCAGCAAAGTGCCAGGAGGGAGGATGCCGGAGTCCTGCAGAGTGGGATGGATACATGGATACAACAGGATGGCCAGCGGTGATAACTGAGGTCTGCACAGAAACTTCGGCAGAGCTGGGTCAGGATTTTGGGACACTTCTTCTCCAGGAGATGTCCTGGTCTTCTGTCACTCCTAAACTCAGCTGAGCACAGGTGACCTTGGCAAAGGGTCACCCAGTGCTGCATCAGCCCTCACCCCAAAGGGCCGGAGCTTCAGTAGTCCCAGGGACACAGCAAAGCTCTTCTGTAGGACGAGTCACTGTTAACTCAAACAGACCTTCAGGTCTCCTCGTGGAACAGCCTTTGGAGCTGCCTCACAAGCCCTGCGAAGGGGTGGGATGGGATGGAATGGGATGGCACAGGCAGTTGTCCCATTCTCAGGTGATTTTCATTGCAAACAAGCTCCCTGCAAGGACAGGGATATTTTCTTCACCTCCCCCTAAATTTGGCTGCAAGCTTTAAGGCAACGAGTGGCTCCAACAGAGCTTTCATTTGTTCTGTGATGAGCAGCTCCACGCAGTTCCCTCCAGACCATCAACCAGCTGGTGGGTGCTGGTTCTGGAGATGCAGAACACTCTGGGGGCACAACCCATGGCCTATGGGGAGAAGTCAACTTGTTCACACAAATGTGGCTTCTGCCTCAAAAAACAGCTTGTCACCTTGGCCTTGCTGAAAAATGAGAGCTGTGAGCTCAGGTAAATGTTTTCCTTAGAAACCCCAGAGCTGGAGAGATGCCAGCATCCTCCAAAACTTGCTCCCTACCTTGGGAGACCACAGGGACTGTCCTTTAATTGCATTTGAACCCCTTTTTTTTCTTTAAATCTTACTTGGTTCCCTTTTAGATTGCTGGATGGCAGCCACTGCCTTCCCAGAGCAGTCAGACCTTCAAGGTTCCGAAAGAATATAAAAAACCCCAAAGCAAAGGGATCTAAGACACATTTGGATGGGAGGGGGAGTGTTTCCAAACACATGAAGGTGCAAAAAATGCCTTTTATATCTCTTTTTTTTGTGCATTGAGAGAGCGGGAGCTGTCCCCTCGTTTGACCCTCAGATGATCTCCGTGGGTAGCTGACGACCAGGAGATCCACAGCACCTTCCCAAGACACGATTCTGGGCAGTGGCGTGTGATTCATGTTCAGGCTGAAACTCTCCGTTTATTTTTTGCCACTGGTGCTGAAGGAGCTGGCAGGGAAGTGGGTTGGTTAAAATTCAGCTCAGCCCATCCTCCCTGACAACGGAGGGAGACAATCCGGGCTGGAAGAGCTCCACGCCGCTGAATCACCCGCTCCCGGCACCGCAGGAGGGGCTCTCCCGCAGGAGAGCTGCTGCCCTCTGAGCGGGCACTGAAGGGACAGGGCAAATCCCAGACAGCCCTCACAACAAATATCACAGCACCGGGGGAGGGTGGGCACTGCTGCCTTTTCCCTTTGTGGGTCCCATGAAAGGCAGGTGGCTGAAGGGAATTCCTCCCATTCCGGCAGGTGCTCGGGGTGAGGGGAGGCCAAGGGCACGGGCTGGGCTCCAAACCCAGGGCATGAACTGCAACACTAATCCCCTTCAGGAGACCTGCATGGGGTGGCCCATGGCGGAAAGGACACAATGCACAGGGAAACAGGGATAAAGATGTGCCCCGACCCTGCTTGTGTGGGTTGGCTCTGGCACAAGGACCTCTGACTCCACATCCTTGGAAGTGTCCAAGGTTGGATGGGCTTGGAGCACCCTGGGCTGGTGGGAGGTGTCCCTGCCCATGGCAGAGGTGGAGTGAGATGAGTTTTAAGGTCCCTTCCAGCCCAAACCAGTCTGGGATTCTGCGATCCCAATGGTGCAAACTCCAGTCCTCCTGGATGTCCTCCCACTTGCTTCTCCTTCTGGCTTAGACATCACCATCACCATCATCATCATCATCACCATCATCATCATTACACTTTCACTCTAAGCCCCATTTTCAGTACCTTACAACTTCCCAAGGTAAATATTTTGAAGGCTGGAATGTTCCATGTTGAATATTTGAAGGATTCCTTAATTTCAGCTTGTTGTGCGTGAACATCTGAAAAAAAGCCCCAGCTTGGCAAACAAGCACCTGGGGAGAAGCTTTTGGAGAGGTTTCCCCTGTTAAATCCTTGTTACTAGTTTTGCTTTTCAGCCGATCTGCTTTCATGACGGCTTCCAAAGGTGCTGATGAGGCAGAAAGCCTGGGGAAAGGAGCAGAGGAATGGCCACAAGGTCTCCGTGTTTGTTGCTGCAGGGAAGGCAGGCTGCAGCTCCAGGGCGTGTGCTCCAGGGCTGCTCTGCACCCCAAGCTGCCGGGAACAGGGTGCAGCACCCGGCCCTCGGCTCTTTAAGGGCTCCGTGTGAATCCATTCTCTCACACTGGCCTAAAAATAAGCACTGGGAATGATTCGGAGCGCTGCACAGGATTCTGCTTCCTCCTCACACTTAGTCATAAACCTCTTCAATCAATATTAATGTTGGCAAGCCAGGCACGTTCCTGCCTTGTGCGAGGCAGCAGAGCACGGGCCCGTTCTCCGGGGGGGCGGCTGCAGTGGGAACCTGAGCTGGGGACGTGGGGTGCCTTGGTTGCCACGCAAGGAGCTCCTCTCTACCCCCCAGCTGCACAGTAAGTTGGTTCTAAAGCCCACATTAACTTCTGTCACGCACTGCAAGGACTTGGGATGGCTCCTCAGCAGCCCCTGAGCTTATGCAGAGAAGCCACTGCTTCACATCCATGCCAGGCCAAGTTTGGGGAAGAGTTTGTTCAGATCTCTGGCCAAATCTGGGGCTCCTACAAAGCACAACGTGACACTTGTGCCTCGCCATGTAGGTGTGAAGTCAGATCTTAATGCGGCCACCAGATGTGCAGGAACCACTTTATATATTGCTTCCCAGCTGTAAATACCAAACTGCTACCTGCTCTGCAACACTGATACATCAGTAATAGTCTAATACCACTATAAATCACCATTAATTATTCATTGAGTGGTTGTGCACTTAACAAAACTAATGGCCCAGGACCGTCTGAGTGGTGGTTTACAGTGGTTATCTCCCAATTAATTAGAAGATGCTTTTGGTGCACAGAAGCAAAGACTGCATCCCATTAATTTTTGATGGAAAAAATGCCACAGATCAATTTAACATTCATATTAAACTTGCTGTAAATAAACATTTCATTTAAAGGAAACTTGATTTTTCACGTTAGCACATCTGCTTACTTCCCTGCAGCCTGTTAGGAAAAAAAACATGGAAATCCAGTCATCAGTGAACAGTTTCACTGTGGACTTGCTGAGGTTCCTCATGACCAGCTCCTGCAAGTCCCCACTCCAGTGGGGCTGCAGAGACACAGGGTGCTGTTATCAGAGAGTTCTGGAATGCTTTGGCTTGGAAGAGACCTTGAAGACCACCTTGTTCCACTCCCTGTCATGGGCGGGGACATCTTCCACTAGCCCAGGCTGAAGTCACAGCCAGGAATTCCTTCCCAATATCCCACCCATCCCTGCCCTCTGGCAGTGGGAAGCCATTCCCTGTGTCCTGTCCCTCCATGCCTTGTCCCCAGTCCCTCTCCAGCTCTCCTGGAGCCCCTTTAGGCACTGCAAGGGGCTCTCAGCTCTACCTGGAGCCTTCTCTTCCCACCAGCAGGACCTGAACAGTTACAGCAATTTTAGTGATGGAGGGAGACCCAGGAGAACTCCAGGGACATTTGGGACTCAAGGTGCCAGCTGGGCACTGCAATTTGGGAAAGGGAGCTGTTGACACAGCTCAGGAGAAAACTTTATCTTTTCCCAAAGATCCCACCTGCCCCTGCCCTGTCCCACCTGAGGCCGTTCCCTCTGCTCCTGTCCCTGTTCCCTGGGAGCAGAGCCCGACCCCCCCGGCTCCACCCTCCTGGCAGGGAGCTGCAGAAACACTCCTGGTTTATGACTTTTTGGGAGTGGACACTGTGAGTGATTTACTGAAAACCAGAGCAGTGAGAGCAGGAGCAAAAAGAAGCAATTAGTGCCCAAGCTGTTCTCTTGGCATTTCTGGGATCAACTGGAGGGCCTTCTGCATAGGAATGAGAGAATTAGAGCCACTTAAGCATCTCCAAAGTAATTAAGCAAAGAGAGCAGCACAGGAGGGGGCGGCAGACGCTGATCAATAATCAGAAAGTTGCTGCAGGTGAAGCCTGACCAGAAATGAAAAACTGGTAAATAGGAGGGTGGGGGAGGAGGGGATTGAGGGGGAGATAGTGTAGGAAAGACTGAAGAAGAGGAGGAGAGGAGAAGGTGCTGCTCTCCGTCTTCTGCCCCACGGGGTGTCAGGAGTGCAGACACGGATGAGATGTGTCCTAGTCCTGATGATGAGTGAGCCACGGAATGCTGGGCTGGAGCCCCTACAGGAGACACGAGGTGGTACAATATGGATGAGGATTAATATCACATGGGGTGCCAGGAATAGCCTAAAATAGTGTCTGTAGGAGGCAGGGAGCACTGGCCTTGTGTAACACCCCCTCACACAGCCCAAGAACAGGCAAAAAGAAGCTGAAAAGCCAGGGGAGCATCAGGCCTGGGGTCACTGGTGCCCTCCAGCCGGGGGAGTCACATCCACAGCATCACAAACCGTGGAGGGGTGTGGGGTGGAAGGGACCTTCAAGCTCAGCTCATTCCAACCCCTGTGCCATGGGCAGGACACCTTCCTAAGTGTCCAGCTTCTCCAGGCGACCTGTTCCAGGGACTCCCCATCTGACTGGAATGCTCATGGCTGGGGCACGGCTGGGAACTAGGAAATCACCGCTAGTTTTGAATCACTGTGCAAAATGAACATAAAGGTAATTTCAGGCATTCCAAACATTGGGAATTTATTCCCAATGGGTGGGATGAGCTGGTGAGTAAAATCCATCCTTGGAAAGGGCAGCAGTGATAGCAGGGGCAAAAAAATGAATGGCGTGACATGGAAAGTGGGGACCTGGATCAAAACATGATGTTAAGGAGAGAAATAGAGACTGCAGAGCTCAAAAACACCTTGATGGAGCTACATAAAGGAATAAAGACCCGTGAATGAGGCAAGAGAGCAAAGGCCACGGTGTCAGTGACCCCTGGGGCTGAGTTCAGGGTGTTCCTGTGGCCTCCGAGAGCAAAGGGGACCAAGGGCGTGTTTGTGGTGGTTTGGCTGAACTTCACATGTGTGGAAGCTCCTCAAAGTAGGTCAAGACATCAAATAATGAAGTGCCCAGGGAAGCAGAGGGAGCCACCACCTGCCCTCCCCAGGCCTGCTGGAGAAAAGGAGCAAAAAAGGCCAAGAAAATTCAGGCAAGTGTCAGAAATGTGAAATGCAGCAAACTGTGTAAGGCAGAGCTGGGCAGGTTTTTGTCAGGCACAAGGAACATGCTGCCCTGCAACTGCAGAGCTTTCAGAGCGCCTTGCAGGCTCTTCCTCCCTTCACAAAACTGACTGCAAAGCAGGATTTCCAGGGGGAAATCAGCTGGGAAAAATGAAAATGCCACTGGCAAGGAGGGAAGTCTTTACACAGGCTCATTCCCAAGCAACAGCTGGGAAGGCTTCCCCAGCCCCTTGGAAGCAGTCACTGTGAAAACACACCATCTCACCCTTTAGTCCCCCCTTTTAGAGAGAGAGAATTTTTACTGACTTCTTCTGACTTTTTCCTCCCTTTTTCACACTAAATTATTTGCCAGGCTTTATTTTTACAACTGTGGCACCCACATAATTTGAATTTTTCATTATATATACATATATATATATTTATATATATACTCCCCTTTCCATCTGGAAAGCCCCTTCGAACTCATTCCATGATCTACATTCCCTATTAGAGGGAACGAGCCTCATTCTTTACTCAGTTCAAGAAAACTTAAATTAAGCTGAAAAAAATGGGAGGAAAACAGCTTCTATATTTATACAGAAACTAGAGGTGAAAACATGAGGCTGGAGCTTTGATGTTGCAAAACTGAGAATATATTTCTAATTTTACGAGCAGTCCGGCGAGTTTCCGCAGGAATATTTCCTGTATGAGCCTGTGCCTAAAAACATCCCTGTGATCCACGCAGGGACGGGGAGTCGCTGTGTAGATGTCTGAAAATTGGCTACACACACTCAGTGTCCTCGTTTTTCTCCAGCTCTGAGCTGCTCCCACCACAATAAGTTGTATTTTTGGGTCTTTGTGCGTTCCTGGGTTGAAAGTGGCGACTGCTGAGCCGGTGCTTCGGAATGTGCCGCCTTTCTTTCTCCCATTGAAGCTTTCCATCAGCCCAGGAGGGGCTGGAGGGAGGGGATGGCATCCAGGGGCATCTGGGCAGGCTGGAGAGGGGCTCCCACTGCCAGAGGGCACAGTTAGGTGGGACATTGGGAAGGAATTGCTGGCTGGGAGGGTGGGCAGGCCCTGGCACAGGGTGCCCAGAGAAGCTGTGGCTGCCCCTGGATCCCTGGAAGTGTCCAAGGCCAGGTTGGACGGGGCTTGGAGCAACCTGGGCTCGTGGGAGGTGTCCCTGCCCATGGCAGGGGTGGCACTGGGTGGGCTTTGAGGTCCCTCCCAACCAAAATTGTTCTGTGATCCCAAGATACTCTGGGCTGCTCTGCCCTGTCCCACACTCCAGCACAGGGAGGGCACTCCTGTCCCCTCTGCCTGCCCCTCCTGCCTGCTCTGCCCTCCCCAGGCTGATTTATCCTCCTGCTCACGCACCACTGGAGGTGCCCCGTGGCTCCCTCAGCTCCTCCACTCCCCCATGGCCAGACTGCTCAAACGGGGCCTTTCGCCCCCAGCCCTCCCCTGGGCTCAGGAGCGGGCAGGGCACGAGGAGCTGGCACCCCCAAAAAGCACCCATGGAGAAAGGGAGCACATTTGCTTATCTCAGAGAGGAGACTTTTTGCCACTGCAGTTTCTTATCAGAGCATGTGTTGTTTTGCAGTTGCCTCTCACGCCAAGGATAAATACGATGTTAAATGGGATGCTCTGACCTACATTTTATGTATATTATGTCTCTTATGCTGATAATGAGCAAAGAAACCTTGATATATTATCACTTACTAGGCAATACTTTCCCCTGCTTCCCTCCTTAGGATGCTACAGAGCATTTTGGGAACAAGATGTATTTTCTCTAACTTCTGTGAAATATTGAACCTTCCACAACATTACCATTTAAAAAACTACCAGGGAACACTCTCCGATAGGAATCTTTCCCTTTTTTCACTTTGAATCTGCAGCCCAAAAGACACATCACAAAACTAACAATGGCAGCCACTTTGTCCTTCAGGTCGTTGCTGTTCCAGCCCCAGGAGCCCCAGGACCAGGCGTCCCCAGGTCCAACACCCAAGTGGATGTGACAGCTCCCAAAGTCCCCCATGCCCCTGCACAGCTGCCCTCGGCTCCCTGTGGATGGATGGAGACCCACCGCTCCAGCACCCCCAGCATTCTCCCTCCTGATCCTGCTCCTGCCTCCTTCTGCTCCACCCCCTTTATTCCTTGCACAGTGATCCACCAGGATTCGGGGGCTGCAGAGAGGGTCCCAGACGGGGTCCCAGCAGCCCCAACTGCAGGTCTGGTGCTTTCCAGGCTGCACAACATCCCCTCCAAACTGCGTTTCCCTGGGAAGTGAGGCATTCACGGGACAAGTCCTGCGCCAGAGGATGGAGAGCATCAGCAGTGGGTTTGTACAGTGCTGTCTGTTCCTGTCCAGATGCCTATTCCTGTCCATTCCCACTCCAGCAGAATTTTGAGTGCTGTATAATTACCAGCACTGCCCCGAACATCAGCTCCTTATTCATTTCTGGAAGGACCAAATCTGATAACTCGGCATAAAAATGTGCGTGTCCTAACGAAACGCTCCTTCTTCTGGGAATCACTTCTCAGAGACCCACAGAAGTTGTCAGTGGAGGGTTTTTAAATGTGCCACTGGAGCACCAGCTATTCCAAACCGAAGGGATGAATTCCCTGGAGACAAGGAGGTCCTGTCACCGGTGAAGCCACTTTCTGTTCAAAACCCTCAGTGCCACCAAGAGTCTTTGCATTTGAATTAGAAACAACTGTAATCTGGCCACCCTTCTTCCTTCTCTTTTCACTCTCCTCTTGAGGAGGTAAAAGGGGAATATTTTTCAATGGATAAAACAGCATTCACATGCTGGAATTATGATATCTTTTTGCCAGAGGACTGATTACAAGAACTCCCTTATTGTCCCCACCACACCTTTGCCTGCTGGATGAATGCTAATTAATGCGAGAGGTTATGTAAAACGAGCAGTGCAGTTCAGAGCAGCACCTTGGTGATTGCATTTATTTCCCTGGCAAAAGGGAAAGAGAAAACCCTTGGAAGAGTCAGAGCTGAGCATATTAGTGTTAGTGGACCTGCTTAGAAAAGGTACTTAGGGTTAAATTCATCGCTTAATGTTTAAACTCCTTAAAACTGGCAGCAACTCAGAACTGAGGAAGGGAAGATGGAACCAGCTCTGGTTGGAGCAGCAAGTGCCCCTGCTCAGGGTGACAGTCACCACGAGTCCAAGCTCCCTCCTTCTCCCCTGCCCTTTTGCAACGAGGCTACTCCCTAAACAAGCCATTTTTTATTACAAGTGAGTTTGCTCTTTCTTTTTTTATAAAAAGAGAAACCATTTATTAACATTTATAAAGAATAATTATAATTTCTTTACAGTCATTTCAAGTCTCCCAGCTCTAATTATTTGTGGCCTGCTTAAACCAACTCATGGTCCCTTGGGGGTGTCACATGCCCTGGTGTGAGGATGCTGAGCTGTCTCAACAGAATTAGACCCTTTGCTTGTTACCTGCCCAAATTAAGGAGACTACAGGAGAGGTGCAAATCTGGCTTTAAATGCTGGAGGTTCTTGTTGGCTGTTTTCCTTTCTTTGATGAAAGGCTGTTTGGGCCAAGGTGTGGCTGCACCCCCTGTCCCCCCCAGGCCCCTGGAAGACCCTCTCCCTGTTTTACAAGGCCTCTCACAGCAGCCTCATTCTCAAGAAACCTCAGCTGCTTCACGTGACTCTGAAGTGATGCAAAAAACGCTCGGTGTTGACTAAAACCTCCCCGTTGTTTTTGCCTCGTCCTTTTCTTGAGCAACTTAAGCATCTATGACAAGAATTTCTTCAAGCCTCTTCTCCGTCATGGGCTTAATCCAAAAGCAGGAGATGAAGAAGAGATTTGGGTCAAGCCCTGCCAGTATTACACTCATTCCATCAGGGCACAAAGATCAGCAGCGTGGCACCATTGAGCTAATTCAGCCCTCACCAAAGCAGGAGAGGCTCTCAGAGAGTTAAGTATCACAGGCATAAACTCTATAAAATAAACCTGAGACTCAAAGCGTCACTCAGCTTAATTGAACAAACTCAAACAACAACACAGCTGAAGTCATCTCTCCCATTTCACAGGCAAGCCTCGAGTAGGAGAAGAAACCACATTTCCTGCATAAATTATTGCTTGTGAAATATTCCCTCCCTTTCATCCTGGAGCCTTTCCAGGGATTCGATTTACTTCTCACTGACGCCAGACAGAGCCTCTCCTCTCCTCTCCTTCAGTGAGAGCCGGGCCCGGCTCCCCCCAGTGCCGGGGCTCTGACAGGCAGCTCCCAGTTCTGTCCCCAGGGCCAAATCCAGAGCCTGCTGGGCAGTGCCAGGGCACCCTGCACCCCACTGCTGCTTGTCCTGAGGCTGCCTGGGAACAAAACCCACTTGGACTGTACCAGCTCTACCTGGAGAGGTTCCCCCTGGTTTCCAGTAGAATCACAGGTGTAGGTATAGAATCACAGACTGGTTTGGGCTGGGACTTTAAATCCCATCTCATTCCACCCCCTGCCATGGGCAGGGACACCTTCCACCAGCCCAGGTTGCTCCAAGCCCCGTCCAACCTGGCCTTGGACACTCCCAGGGATCCAGGGGCAGCCACAGCTTCTCTGGGCACCCTGTGCCAGGGCCTGCCCACCCTCCCAGCCAGCAATCCCTTCCCAATATCCCGTCTAACCCTGCCCCACCATTTTATGACCATGAGTAAGATCCAGTCCAGCCCTCTGCTCAGGCAGGGTCTCCTAGAGGAGGCTGTGCAGGATCATGTCCAGGAGGGGTTGGAATGTCTCCACAGAAGGATTCTCCACACCCTCTGTACAGCCTGCCCAGTGCAGTGGCACACTCACAGTGAGGAAGGTTTTCCTCATATCCAGACAGAACTTCCAGGGGGAAATCTCTGGCCCCAGCGCCCCAGCACAGACTCAGCCTCTCCTCCACGATGTCAGAGTATAATCCTGCACAGACTCACCCAGCCCTGGGTGACACACACACAGGGGCACCTGGACACAGGAAGGCTTGGAGAACTCTAAATCTTGGGGTTTCCTGCCCGTAACCTCACACCCCACCTCCCCTGGGGAAGTGCTTTCCTCAACATTGGGCCTTTTCCATCCCACGCCTTCCCAAAGGGTCAGCCCCGCCACTGCAGCCCCTCAGCACACAGGGCCATGTCCCTGCCAGGGGAGGGCAAATATTGCTCCCCCTGGGGCTTCCTTCTTGCATCTGTATTTTTGGCTGTTTCCTTCCTGCTTTTATCAGCTCCTGCTCTCACAGCTCTGTGAGTGCTCTGCTGTTATTTACTGTCAAGAAGAGAGGCAGAAAAAGCACAGGAAGCAATTTTCAGTCACTAATAACTTTCCCCCACCGTGGACATAAGCCTTGACTCTTTTTTGACAATCAAGGGCCAAATTACTGGCTGACACAGGATCACAAACCTGCAGGGACTTCAGAGGACTTGCAGCAATTCCCACTGGCTGAAAATCCACCTGGAAATCTTTGTAGCTAATTTGGTGAAAAGTAGAGGTTTCAACAAGTGACAAATGGCAGCTGCTGCAAACCAGAGTTGTTATTGCCCTTTAGTACTGCTGGTCAGCAAATCACAGATCTCTGCTGTCAGAAACAGCCCTCCCAGATGCACAAGTCATACCCTCTCTGCAATTCCATACACAAACTGAACCAGACACAGCCACGCTCTGCTCATTAGACCTGGCTCGTGGTGAGTGCTCTGTAAGACAACTTAGAAAATAACCCACCAGCAAAGAACTCGATTCCACCTACCAGAGGATCCAAACCCACCAGGAAAAGCTCAGAGTGCCAGATTTTATCTCAGTAGCAGGAACACAAAGGAAGAGCATAAAGCAGCTCAAGTTTCTTCCCACTTTCTGCTCTTTGCCTGCTGAGCAGAAGCAGCAAAGGAGCTGCTGGAACTTCAAGTGTTGGGATCATGGGAGCTTTGAGGAGAACTCAGCTCTCCTGAGAACCACCCAGCTCCCCCTGCTGATGTCACAACACCCGACTGCAGCCTGGGCATCTTCACAACCCAGGTGACAAAGCAATGCACAAGTGGCACTTTGCACTGGACACAGAGAACTGGAGCATCACAGAGTCATTAGGGTGGGAAAGGACCTTTAAGGTCATCAAGTCCAACCGTCAACCAACACCCAACAGCATCGTGTCCTGGGAGAACACGGTGCTTGGCACTGGGTTTGGGGCTGCCGGGCACCTGCTGTGGTTCACAGCTGGCCAAGGGGCTCCACGTGCTGTGCCCAGTTACCCAGCCAGCAGAGCCCCACAGAGCTGGCGGTGGGAAGATGCAAAGGCAGGGAAGAGGCAGCCCCTGTGCCTCTGCACTTGTCACTGTGCATGAGTCACAGCAGCCTCTTCCAGGGAGCCAGTGGAGTTTCCATGGCTGACAACTCAAAATAAATGTCTTCTGCACTGATGAACCACCCAATGTGTGTGCAGTTACCTGGGACAGATGTGGCCCTGCAGTGCTGCCCTGCAAAGCCCCCGCTGGTACTCAAAATGCATGGAGAAACAACTGCAGAAACCAGAATTCTGAGTTTCTGTTGTTGTTTCTTATTCTAAAGAATTCCAACCACATGGAAACTCCTGGCAGGGAGCTCCTAAGAGCAATGACTCACCAGCAGCTGCTCAGTGTTGAGGTGTCTGGCTGGGAGGGCAGAGGCTGCTCGGGTCCTTCCTGGGTGGAGACCTTCAGCACCCAGCCTGGAGGAGCACTGTGTGAGGCACTGGATGCCTCACATGTATTTGCTAAGCAGAGTCTTCTTCTCACAACCCACCAGGTCAGATTCCAGCGTTCCATAGAAAGACAAAGTTCCTTTGCTTCCCTTTCCTAAGGAAGTCCATCATTATCCAGCCAAGGGGAGGGGTGGCAAGGCAGGCTTGGAAACATCCACGTTCCTGCTACAGAACAAGGGAACTGCCAATTTAACTCCGTGGAAACATTGATGCTCGCAGGAAAATGCCCGTATTTACTCTGTCTCAGTTGGTGAAAGGTAATTACTGAGGGATGATGGTCCCAGACGGAGCAGGGGACAAGGGCAGAGCTTTGTACCTGCACAACAATCTCAAACCCACCACCCAGTGGGCAGAACTCAGGAATTCAGTCTGCCCTGGGGACAAAAACGAAGTGCTGTCGTGTGGCCCCTGCAGCTTCTGCCTCAGTCTAATACCTTAATCTTCTTTGCTGAAGGCCAGCTCCTAATTTTTAATTATGTCTCTGTTTTTTGCCCTGATTTTCTCTGCCCCAAGAGGCTCTCCACTGGGAGTGTCTGGGTGGTCTCAGCAGAGTGAGGCTCACAGGGTCACGGGGCAGCAGTTCTCCTCCCACGACCGACCTCGTGCCAGGGAAAGTCCTCTCTGCCTCCAACTCTGCTTTCTTCCCTGGCTGGACCAGTAAAAGGTGCTTTTCCCAGGAAACACCAGCAGGTCTCTCCCACCTGCTGCTCTCCACGGGGTTCATGGCACCTCCACCTCCTCAGCTCCACGTCCACGTGGCTCAGTGTGCTGATCCCTCCGTTCTCCAGCAGGGAATCTGCAGGGAGAAACAGCAGCCTCAGCTTTAGGCATTACTTGGCCCCAGCTTGTCCACAATACTGTTGTTTACAATTACAAGAGTAAAAACACGAGGCCACATAACCCAAACAAGCAGAAGGAATGAACGACACCTGGTTTCCCTGGACCGGGGTCTCCAGCCTCCATCAGAATCAAACTTCACCATCGATTAACACTTATTAACTATCTTAACAATAGCTTCCATTTAATAATACTTAGCAACTATCACCACTATTTTCAGGCTGCACACAGCTCCTTCTTTGAGTTTCACTACAGATGAGAGCCCACCACGGGGACTGTTTTAGTGTACGGATACATGGCATGTTTCCATCCCTCAGCCAGCAAACTAAGAATTTGATGACAAATTCCCCAATTAGGGGGGAGCAACTCAATTGACTTCAGTGGAGCTCCACTGCCTTACTCCTGCTAATTCCATTAAGCAGCCTTTGGATGACATTTATATAGACAGACTTCAGCCTTTCTGCCTTGATCAGGATATGTAAGTATCCCAAGAAGCCAGTATATAATTCCCAGGGGTAAATAACATTGCCTTTCTCTCCTGAGCAAATCTGGCACCTTCTAAAGGCCACTGCTGTGTAGCAGCCAGGTCTACTCCTTATTTAAAACAGGTTTTTCCATAGTAGAATATGTGAACTTTGAGCTAACAATTTTCTAAAAAAAAAAAAAAGAAGAAGAAGAAGAAGAAGGGAATACTATTCCATAAAAGCTTTTGCATTTTAAAGCAGGTTTTTCAAGCTAGAAGGCTGCGACCATAGAACTGATAAGTTATTTTCACTGTCAGGGGGCAGTGCCCTGGGGGATGTCTGGAGGAGCCCCAGCCTGGCCTGGCCTGGCCTTGAAGCAGCAGCACAAAGCCCTGCACTGCCTTTTGGGGGCATCTGGGCTGTTCTTCTCACTGTCCACACGGGCTCTTCCACTTACACCACCAAGGCTCCACAGGTGGATCTCCCCTGCCAGGACGGGCATGGGAATTGTCCTGCTGGACACCCACCCCCAGCCCTGTGTCCTGAGAGAAATCTGGAATATTCAGGGTGAAACGGCGCAAAGGGAGGGTCCCCTGGGCCATGTGTGACGAGTCCCTGTGGCCAAAAGGGACCTCAAAGTGCCCAAAAATACAGGGGGCACCACAGGCACCCATGGCTGTGCTGCTGAGGAGGGTTTGAAGGAGCATTTGGTGTCAGGGAATATATTTGGAGTATCACAGATAACACTCAACCCATTTACTGATGTCCCTGGGCTGGTGTGTGAGGCACAGACTCAGTGCATTTCCATGTATTTCTTGCATATACACGTACAAGAATTGTATCTATTTACCAACATCCCCCAGGGTGGGTTTCCTTTGCTTTATGCCAGGCCAGAGAAGTCCCTGTGCTGCTGGAGCTGCTGGTTCCCAGCACAGCACACAAGTGAAATGCTTGTCCTCCCTTCTCCGCTCCCACACGGGTCGTGCTGGGGCTGGAGCCCAAAGACAGCCTGGCAGTTCTGTTTGGGAACCCAAAATCTGCCCTGCTACCCCTCCTGCTGCAGCTGCTTCTTGCAACCTCCAAACCAGAATAAATGGATTTGTGACGAATTTGCAATAAGACTTTATAACTTCGTTAAGCAGAAACCAAATGATGTGGGTTTCCCTTAAATCGATTGGAACATATGAGGCTGCAGTTTAAGCCATTACAGATTCAGCCTCAAAATTACTTTATTCCTAGAAACGATACTGCGATCTCAACATTCAGTGATGTGCTAAAACTGAACAAAGTCACGGAACACCTCATCCTGCTGCCTCCTGGATGCAGACACCAGCACAATCCCTAAAATCCGGAATTCTTGCTGGAAGCTGAGCGTCCCATGGAGGAGAACCGAGGTCCAGACTGGACCCACCTGATGCACAAGGTGTGTTCAGGGTCACTTCAGCCTCCTGGGTGTTTTGCAGCCCTGAGAGCAAGAGGAAAGGAGCAGATCCAGGGCCAGGTGGGACACGGGCACCTTGCGTATCACTGCAGCAGAGAAACACTAAAGGAACCCTAAAGGAACTACTGCTCCAGGAACAAGCCCCCCCCTTCCCTCCCCCATAGCCTCAATCCAGCACACTTCCCGGCGGGGCAGTGGCAGCAGCTCCTGGTTGTGCTCACATGGGCAGCTCCATCCACCCCCTGCCCGTGCCCAAACACCCCCTCAGCATCATCCTGCTTGAGCAGTGGAGCCTCTCAGAGCTTGTCCTTAAAGACCAGTGGAACACCTCCACGCCCTGGAGCGAGAGGCTGTGCAGAGCCCCGTGCAGAGCTGGGGGAGGCTCCAGCCCAGACACGGCCAAGCAGAGGCACAGTGGGGTATTCCCATGGATGCCCTCTGCAGCTGGCCCCTGCCTGCAGGAATTCCTCTCTCCAGACATGGATCTTCTCCTTAAAATGAGAGCAGTGAAGTGTGCTGAACAGCAAATGCACCCCAAGGCCTGCAAAGAAACTCTCCCTTCACATGTGCTGGGCGAAGCATTACTGCCCATTACCAGTTATAAACCCTTTACAGCAGAAATAAAACAAATCACAGCAAAATCAGATCACAGAAGAAAACTCCCAGCCTTTTCTAGCTGTGGCCAGGCAGCACAACAAAGGGGTACTGGGATGGATGAACTGCTTTGCTGCTTTCCTGTAGTGCTGGTTCCCGCTTGGGACCACGGAGAGCAGGGTCCAGGGTTGGCAGAGGCGGCGCTGGGCTCTGCAGGCAGTGGCAGGAGAGCCCCAAACCCCACAGATACCCCCACCAAGGGCAGCAGACCTGCACTGGCCGGGTGATCCACTGATGCAATTCCTAAGGTCAGGAGTCAGAGCAAGGGAGGGCCGCAGAGCCCAGGAGCTGCCCCCAGGTCCCAGCTCCTCCTCACCAGCTTCCTCTGACACCAACACAGCTCGGATTCGGGGCAAGCAAAACACGGCCAGTTTAACCCCAAACCTCCAGTGAAGGCTCCCATGGAAGAAATTCCACTGTTATTAATAACTTTCCAGCATAGTGAGGAGGAAGCCTGGGGACGTGCTGTTTCCACAGAAACTGCAGGCGCTGGAGCTGGGATTCTCCCAGACACAGGCACGACCTCAGGCAGCTCTGCTGGGAGACCTGAGCTGGCCCAAAAGCAACCTGCCTTCTCCTTCTCCAGCAAAAATGCAGAGAGAGTCCCATCAGTCAAACCGGGAGGCCAGGAGGGGGAAGGAAACGTCACCTCCACCGAAGGAAAGCCTTGGGTGTTCCTGCTGTGTTTGGACACGAGACTGCAGCACCCCGGGCTGACACAGGCTGGTACCTGGGCTGCAGCTGCTGCCAGCTCCTCACCCAGCTCAGCTTTCACACTTCAGCCCTTCGGTTTCACCTTTATTTCCACACATGTGGATCAACCCCAGGAAGATGAGCAGCACCAGCTCCTGGGCTGGGACCACACAGACCGAGATCTGCGACTCCAAGGAGATTGGGCTCTTTCCCCTTGATCCACACAGAGTTGCAGCATCCCAGGCTGTGGGAGAATTTGGGAAGACCACGTGTACTGGCATAAAGGAGCTCTTCTCCCTGGAAAAACACACTGTGGTCACCAAGGAGAGGGTTCAGAGTCCTGGAGGAGCCTAGCAGTGAGACAGGGATGGCACTGCAGGGGAGGGACAGTGTGAAACCCTTTCAGAGACAGGAGAATGAGCCCCTGGGCATTAATTTATTCAGGAAAGATTTCTGGAGCCTCCTCCTATATTGAAGTCCAGTAAATTGCCAGCAGTATTGCTAATCACTTCCACCAGGAATTTAATTTAGTGCAGAGCAGAGACAATCTTCTTTTGCACGCTCCACTCCGGCCACACTTGTCACATATTTTGTTTTCCAGTGGGTTTCATTTCTGTTATTTCCAAATAGTCTAAGGCAAGATGGACAGCAGGGGGTGGGGGAGGAGGGAGGGCTCTCCCGAAATCCCCCAAGGGAGCCCCAGTGCCAGGGTGGGAACATGGCAGAGGGAGAGGCAGGAGCAGGACCAGGCTCCTGCCCCGAACAGCATCACTGCACACATATATCCTGAGGGGAGGTCATGGAATATTGATTTCCATCCACAGATCTTCCACATTCCTGGGATGTTAAGTTTTACAAACCTCTGGTTTATAACCTACAGCACAAGGGGTTTATTCTGTTTTAATTCCATGCAATGAGAGCACAGAAAACTCATTTTAAACAAAGCAGTGGCTGAAGCATCTCGGGACAAGGACAATGACATTCCTCCAGGGCATGTTTGAATCCTGCAGGACTTGGAAAGTGAGGAAGATGCCGATGCATCCCTAATTCCTGTGAAGGATTAACCAGGATGGGTACCAGTCTGAAATCTCCCATGTTCCTGCTTTGTCTCACATTACTTCAACCACTTGTGCAAAGAGGCTGAGAAGAGGCAAAACAGCTCAGCAGTGACCACTCAAAATAACAAAGATGTGAGAGCTACAACTGGTAAAGACCAATTTTTAAATTTAATGCCACTTTTAAAGCAGACTGCAGCCATGAGCGTAGTTGGGAGAGGGCACGAGCAGCCCTGGCCCTGGTCCATGGAGCACCGCAGTTCCCTGAGATGCCAAAGCCAGGCCCTCAACATCGGTTTCAAATCTACGACTCCTTCAGCACACCGCTCATCTGTGTGGCAGCTGAGGCAGATTCCAAGGATTCATCCAAGGGAGGAGGAGGCTGGGCGGCCCTCGGGGACACGGCTTGTTTGGCTGCAACATATGTTGCTCTGCCTTGGACCGTATCAGTGAATTAGCAAAGTCAAACTCGGTTAGGAGAAATATTCACAACAGTGGGGCTGTGAGGGGAGGCTCTGGCTGCAGAACAGCTTTTCTTACTAAAGCAGGAGCACAGGAAGTGCCTGTCCTTGGGCATCTGCTCCAGCCAAGCTGCTCTCTGACCATAGGAGACTTGTGGGGAAAGAAAGAGTTGGGAAGTCCATTTTGGGTCCTCCAGGGCAGCACTGCAATGGGGCAGCCTCTGCATCCCAATCTCCTGCTGGAAAAGCCCAGCACCCTGGGCTAGTGGAAGGTGTCCCTGCCCATGGCAGGGGTGGAATGAGATGGGCTTTGAGGTCCCTCCCAACCCAAACCAGCCTGGGATTCTGCGACTCTGAAAACCTGGTTTTGTTGCTGCCACAGATCCTGCAGAGCAACCCCTTACCCAGCAGCAGTTGCATCTTTTATGTCAAACCCAGCTGGAGATACTTGTCAGCTCTTACAGACCTGATGTAAAGGATGTTCATCATACATTGAACACCCCCATCTGTATGTTGGCCAGAACCTCCATGACAGACTTTTATGAGCAGGTATTGGTCGGATATCAGGAAAAATTTCTGTACCGAGTGCGTGATTAAGCATTGGAAGGGGCTGCCCAGGGCTGTGGTGGAGTCACCATCCCTGGAAGTCTTCTAAAAACAAGCAGATGTGGCACTTTGTGATACGGTGTAGTGGCCATGGGGCTGGTTCAGTCAAAGGTTGGACTTGAACGTCTTGGAGATCTTTCCCCATCTTAATGATTCCATGACATCCCACCACCTTTTGGGGAGGGAAGGGCTTAAACCCTAAATTACTGTACATTCTCCAGGTGGCTGAATGGAAGGAAGAGGAGTCCTGTGGTGAGGACATGGACAAAGGCAAGAGTTTTGCGTGTCGTGCTTGACTCCAGCACAGACTGACTGGGAGCTGATCCCATCCCCTCTCCATGCCTGTCAAACAGGGGTGGGCACGTGCCCTCAGCCAGCCACTGCGTCACCAGGACAGGCCTCTCTCCACACTGATATTTACATTTCAAATTCATTCATGCTTTCAGTGCTGGTGACCACACCAACACAAAATGATGCTTTGGGCTGGACTTAGCTGGGCTGAACCTTGTGTCCGGGGGTGGCTCAAGCTCCCCCAGGTCTGGGCTGCTGCCCCAGCAAACCACTGGTGATAGGAAGGGAAAAACCAGTGCTGAAGCAGCCCTTGGTCCTGTTGGGAGCGTCTCCAGGACGGATTTTCAGGGGATGGACGAATTTCAGCTAAATTTTTATTACAGCAGGATGAATGTTCCTCCACAAAATTGGCCCCCATTATGCTAATTAAATCTGAAGAGTTCATTAGGTAAATGGTAATTGCAATAACATGCTCTAAAGAAATGATGAACCACAAAGCCTGATCTCAGGAAAATCACTGATCCCCCTTCCCAGATAACCTTCAAGCAGCTGTGTCAGGATTAATATGAGGAAACAGCATTTCCGAAACATGAGCTTTCCAGACCAACTGCTCATTAACAATTAACACATCGCAGCTTTCTCTCCCAATCTGGATGTTTTACTTTCAGAGAACCATGGAAGATGATCAAGTCCAACCTTTGACTGAACACCCCCATGGCCACTGCACCATTTCACAAAGTGCCACGTCCAGCTGTTTTCTGAATGCCCCTGGGGTGGTGACTCCACCACAGCCCTGGGCAGCCTCTTCCAAGCTTAATCACTCTTCCAGGGAAGAAATTGTCCCTAATATCCAACCTGAACCTCTGCTGGGAGATGCTGGCTCAGCAACACCAAGTGCCAGCCCTGCTCCACCAGCAACACCACCGTGCCACCACCAGCCAGCTTTGAGTTTGTTATGTTCATTTTGGGGAAAAAGAGGAGTAAATTAGCAGCAAAAAAGGGGCTCTCAGGTCCCTGGAGCCTTCCCTTCTCCAGGTGAACCCCCCCCAGCTCTCCCAGCCTGGCTGCAGAGCAGAGGGGCTCCAGCCCTGCAGCATCTCTGTGCCCTCCTCTGGATCTGCTCCAGCAGCTCCCCATGATCCGCTGTTGGGATCCCAGCACTGGAGCAGCTCTGCAGGGGGGTCTCACCCGAGCTCCCACCACTGCTGACATTCTGTTCCCCCTCATTGTTGCCACGCAGGTATGAAAACTGCATTCACCCAAACCACTGGCAGTTGGCTGAGGGCACAGGGATGCCAGGATGTGCCCTGTGGTTGGATGCACCGCAGCATGTAGCCAAGCAGGTGGAGGAGCACTGGCATCGTTGGCCACCAGCAAAGGACATCCAAAGGTATAAAACCAATTATTAAAATGTAAAGACCTGAATCAAAACCTGGTATTCTAAAAACAAAAGAGTGAAAGCCTGAGACAGGACAAGTTACAACAAAAACAGCTCAGGGAAATACATCTTTGGAGCCGAGCCCTGCACACTGAGCCCTCAGAACCATCAGGAACTTTCACCTTGCTCGCAGCAATTATTTGCAAGTTTAGACCCGAGGTTTCTGACTGTGAGCTCATCTCTCTTTCAGTGCTAAATGAGATAATTCTAAGCCCTAAAAGCTGGCAGAAAATAGGTATTAATGACTTTTCTCCCCTTTGCTTCACAAATACTCACGAAGGCATAAAAGCAGTTCTGGAGCCTCCGTTATCTGTTGTTTTCCGTGCTGTGCACTCAGGGTTAATTGATTCCCAAATGGTGGCACCCCATGAGCACAGGCACCGAGCAGCTCGGTCACAAAGGTGCCATCTTTGTAAATTCAGTCAAAAACACAGTGCTGGGGAAAAGCCTATTGTGTTATTTTAGCCTCTCTTGTCTAAGTTGCCATTTGCTGCCACCACACTTATGCAAAATGATTTCAGCTAATCAATATAATGGCTGTGTCAAGGAGTTGAATTTCCTGTAATGAAATTGCTGCTTTTCCAGTCTCTCTGGAACATGTGGGGTGGAAACACTCCTGATTGTGGTGAAGCGCTCACGAGGGGCTCTGACAAGGAGCCCACTCCTCGTCCTGCCGCAGCAAACGCAGCCCAAGTGCAAACACAACAAGAAACAAGAGCAGCTTTCTGGAGGAGCACTCCAGGGTTCGTGGTGTCATGGGGACGGTGAGTGGCTCGCTGGGTTCCAACCCCCTGAAGAGTCCCAGTGCCAACAAGGAGGTGGTGGCCAAGGTGGTTTGTTTGGCCAGGACAGCTCACCGGGATGTCACGAGTTAGTGGGACTCAGCTCCTGGCTGGGGCAAAGGGTGGGTGCAATCCATCTGGACTGCAATGGTGGATGCAATCTCCGTGTCTAGGACGTGTCTCAGGAGGAATTTCTGCCTGGAAAGGGTGGTCAGGCCTTGGCAGGGGCTGTCCAGGGAGGTTGGAGTGCCCAGCCCTGGAGGTGCCCGAGGCAGGACTGGCCGTGGCACTCAGTGCTCTGGGCTGGGGCACAGGGTGGGCTCTGTGGGCTGGCAGGGCTTTGCCAGCCTCAGTGTCTCTGGGATGTTGCACAGATGTCCCACCCATGCCCCCTGTGCCACTGCTTTCCCTTGCTGTGAATCCATGACAATTCCTCGCCACAAGCACTGCTTCCTCCAGGGCTGGAGCCCGCAGCCCATGCCGACCCCTCTGCACGGAGAAGGGAACACCAGGGAAAAGCTCCCCTGGGCACAGCATAGAACTGCTCCTGCTTTGGGCTCAGCCTTAATTCATCCCCAAAGAGCAGCTGAATTTGGTTCATTTAACCCAATTTAATTCATCCCCCACGTGCAGCTGAAGCCCCCTGTTTTCTTCCAGCTATCCCCGACACAAAGCCAAGGTGCTGGGGTGGGTTTGCCCCCACAGCTCCTGCAAGGCTGAGCTCCGGAGCCCAGGAAGCGCCAGGCTGAGCCCGCTCCCGGGAGACTCGGGGCTATTCTTAGCCCAGCGGAAGGAACAGCTCTGTCACAACACGAGCGGGAAAGAAAGGAGCTAAAAAGGGAGCTGTGCATGACTTCACTCCCAGTTTGCTTAACAAGTTCATATTAATCTTGCAAAAATATTTATTTTCCTTCTCGGACTATCGATTCAAATGAATGGGATCAATAACAAAGAGAATCAAATCAAATTAAACTTAATCAACTATCTGGAATCCAGGAAAGTGGTATTTCAGGGAGGAGGGATGAAATCCATACTTATTGGATTTTGCAGACTTGACATCCTACAGAAGCTTGCAAATCTGGACTTGCAGAGATGTTTCTGTCTGATTTCCCTGGAGAAGCAGAGTCACCATAACCTGAGGCTGGGGGACCTCTGGGACCACCAGCTCCATCCCTCTTCCACCAGGACATCAGCTCTGCCCCGCCCCACCAACTGCAGCATTCCATGGGTACATCCCAGCAGGATGTTTTACAGAATCATCAAGGTTTGGAAGGACCACCAAGACCATCAAATCCATCTGGATTTGCTGATGTTTGTGACAAAACACAGAGCATGGACATCCCTTGGTGCTCCCAAGAGCTGTGTCCTACACGCTCCCACCCATCAGCCGTGGCTGTGACCAGGGCTGGAGACAGAGCTCCCCAAAGCCTTGCTGGAGGCAGGATGTCACCCCAGTGAACTGTGAGTGCCAGCTGTTCCCATGGCACCTGTGAGCAGAGCTGCGGGAGGTGCCCGGGGTGCCAGTGTTCGCTCCTTCACTGGTGCTGCAGCCCAGGCAATAGCTGCCGTGGCTCGAGCCGTCCTTCACCAGGAGTTCCTTAAACACACCTATTGATCTGCTTGAGATTTTCAACAACGTTTAAATCCTTGCCTAACGAGCGGATGGATGTCTCTGGCTGCCCTTGTCCCCACACAGTGCATTTTAAAGCACGAAAGGCTGCAGGGTTTGAGCAGAGGAGCAGGAACCTCTTCCAGAGGCAAAGCAGGGGGGAAGCAGGTCACAGCCCTCTCCTGCCACAGGCTGCTCCAACTCCTTTGCTGGCAAAAGGAAAAGTTGGAATTAAAATAATCCAGTCAATATCTGGAGTCCTTGAGCCTCACTGACCTGAGCACCATTAGCACAGGCACTCCAGATGTCCCTGGTCTTAGAACAGCACCAAGCACTGACCCCACACCACAGCTGGCCCCCAGCCCCCCTGGAACAGCCTTGCCCAAGCCCCTCCCAAGGAGCGATCCCCAGCTCTGCTGCACATCCTAGTCCCAAATCTCCCCACATTTCATTTTCCAGTCCTAAATGATGGAGCACAAAAATTCCCTCCAACTATTAATAAACCCACCAAACCATCAGCACGAGCGGCAGCTAAAAATAGGCTCTGCTTAAACAGAAGTGGATAGACCAAGACCAACTAAAGCTCGAGTCCCCGTTCCTACCTCATCCCTCAGCCTGATTTTCAACAGAGGAGTGAGAGACCAGGGCTACTGAAGGGGCAGGGTCCCACAGGCTGCAGAGCTGTGCTGCCCCATGGTTGCCCTGCAGGACACGTGCAGCCCCTGGAGGGGCCAGGGCAGCCCCAGCCCTGGGTGGGGTGAGTTTGCTCAGTTATTTGGGCCATGGACAACACACCAGCCCTGTAATCCTTCATCCTCTGGCAGCTCTCAGTTCCTGTTAAGGTGACTGAAAGGGGCTTTATCCTTTGCCTGATGAGGTCAAATTGAGCTGCTGAACTCCTCACTGCCAGTTCAGGTCAGGCTCTTCCAAGATTTCCCATCTCTAGTTTCTGCAGCAAAATTAACACCTTGGACAACTCCTGAGCAGGACATGAGCACTGAAAGAAGAGACACGACAAGACACTGGAGAGAAAATCATGTCTGTGGCAGCACCAGGCAGGTCACAGAATTATAGAATAGAATCACATAACTGTTTAGGTTGGAAAAGACCTCCAAAACCACCAAGTGCAATCTGTGCCAAACCCCACCTTGTCACCCAGCCCGGAGCACTGAGTGCCACATCCAGTCATTCCTTGGATGATTCCCAAGGACATCCCTGCCAGGAGCTGGGCACTGCTGCCCACCCTGCCCGGGCTTTCCCCTCTGGGCAGAGAATGACCTGCACGTGCACCAGCACACGTGATGGAGCTGTTGTCTGGAGGCTCTTTGTCCTCTGATTTATGACTTGGAGGCTCCTCGTGGAGCAGCAGCAATTCCAGGAGCACACAGTGATGGGCTCTGCCCCGAACCTCACTGACCATCTCAGTCACAGAAATTGTTAGTTTAATGTGAGTAATTACCAGGAGAGTGAGTAGTGGGAAATTCTCATGGAAAACTGCTGGATGAAGGCCCCGGTTGGGTGCAACAAGGATGAACATCTCAGAGACATTGAGACAACGGATAGATGGGAAAAGAGGTTTAGTAATTCCCACCCCACAAATGTTCCAGCAAAACAACACAAAAAGCTTCTCAGGAGAACAGAGGGGCAATGAAGGACAGAGACTCAACACCAGAGACTTCCTCAGCTCAACAGCTCGGTGAGAAGAGTCAGAGCTGCCCCTGCCCAGGAACCTGCTGGTCCCCAACCTACTCACCCCTTCCTGTCACAGAGGCACAAACTGGCTTCAGAAAGATCAGTTACAGAAATCTGCAGCCATAAGTTGAAATAAACCCAAACCAAATATTGGGGATGATAAAAAACCCTCCCTTAACTTTTCCTACCTCCTCACATGTCACACGTGCCCTCTCATGTTGGTGACAGCTCCGCTCAAAACAGCCACTTCTCCAGAAGCAAAAATAGGCCACACTTGAAAATGTCTTAGTTAATAGCAATTGAAACATGATCTTGCTCCTGGTGCAAATGCAATTAAATACTTTCAAAAATATGTTAACTGGTGGTGAGTGACTCTGGGGAAGAGCTCACATTTCCAAAGATAACCTATTTTCTGAGTCTAGACATGCCAGATGTGGCCTGCCTTTGGTTCCTCGTTGAGTTATTTAACGCTGTTCAGACATCGCAGTGATGTATTACAGCATCTGTGACAGGCTCCAATAGACGAGCTCAGTGAAATTCCTGGGCTCTCCACATGATTTATGGATATTAGCAAGGGTCTGTTAAGTGATTTACTCTCATCCAACCTGCCACTCACAGCTGATCTCTGCAGCCCCAATGATCTGTTTTCCAGGGAAAAGGCTGTTCTCTCCACCCCGTGGATTGGCCTCGCAGCCTAGAATCATGGAATGCCCTCAGCTGGAAGGGACCCGCATGGATCATCAACATCCAACTCCAGCATCTCCCAATACAAAAGAAATAGAACCAAAAGTACCATTCTGGGTACACAAGACCCTGGAACCTATTTGTGCAGAAATGTGAGCGAGAAAGAGAAGAGAACAATGTGACACCATCATCAAACAGGAGTGGTCTTGAATACTCTAAAAGGTATTCCCCAAAAACTCCAGAGACCAGAACTGCCTTGCAAACACAATGAGTTGAGAAAGCCCCAACTCAAAGGTGTCTAATTAAGATAGGCAGGAAAAACTTGTGCCAGGTTCTTTCTGCTTTGCTTTTTTGGGGAGGTGTTTTTTCCACAGCCTCTCTCACACAGCTGTCCTCAGCTCCCTCAGCCCCTCCTGCTGCTCCAGCCCCTTCCCAGCTCCGCTCCCTGCCCTGCACACGCTCCAGCCCCTCAGGGTCTCTCCTGTCTGAGGGCCCAGAGCTGCCCCAGCACTGGAGGTGCCCCATCAGAACCAGCACAGGGACGGGCACTGCCCTGGCCCTGCTGCCACACCACGAATGGTCCAAGTTGGGGTGCCCCTGGCCCTCCCAGCAGCAATAATCAGGAATTACACTCTCCCTGCCCTCCCAGGTCTCCACTGGCAAAGGGGTCCGTGTGGCTGTGGAGAGGTGGCACAAGGAGGGGCAGAGCCCCATCCCTGCCTGCACAGGACTCACAAACAGCCCCGTGGCTCTGCCCTGCTCTGCTGCAGCTCCTTCACACCCGATGATCCTCCCAACAGCCACCATAAATTATTCCTAATGAGAAATTTTTGAGTTGATTGAGCAGAATTTACAAGTGTCAACTGCTGGAGACAAAACCATGCCTGGTAAACTGAGCCCCGACCCCACCAAGAGCTCCTGGAGGGCTGTGGCTGCCTGAGCCCCTTGTCCAACAGCTCCCTTCAAGTTTGGGACACCTGAGCTCAGGAAGGGCTGCAAGAACCTGCTCATAATTTAGGCACTACAGACCAAAGTAGTGACTCGTGTGCTGTAACTGCACCTGTTGAGATAAATCTTCTACATAAAATTAATGGCAAGCAGAGGCCTCCAGCACTGCCCCGAGGGGCAGGGCCTGGGCCCAGGCTTCAATCAGCACCACAGCCCCCCCAGAGGAACAAAACACTCCGCCTTCATTTGCTTCAAAGGTTTGCGAGGAAAACAGGGCATGTGTTACATGACTATTCCCTTTAGAAATCATTTTCCTACCAGAACACCAAAAATAGGGTTAAAAGGTGGTCCTTGTGTTCCAAGGCAAGAAGGACAAACGTGAGACAGCCTGGGAGTCTCAGTACAGAGACAAGGATATTTCCACGTTCCTAATGCAAGGTTTCCATTCTTTCCTACTACTTTTATTAATTTTAATGGAAATTATTTTTTTTAAGAGAAAGCAAGTCTTTCACATGACTTCTGTTGCACAGGGCTTATGCCAAAGCCTGGCCCTATCCCGGGAGCTCAGTGACCCCACGGATGGTCCCGCAGCACCTCACACAGCTGGGAAGTCACACAAACCCCAGGAAGAGCCCAACACAGACCCTTCAGTTTTGTTTTTCAGAGTGAAACAAGCAGACAGGTCCTGCCCAGATAAACTCATATTTAATTACAGCAGGGGAAGACCACAAGTGAAGCAGGATCCAGCTCAAGGCCTTAACACGCTCTCCCGCTCTGCAGCACAGCAGGTCGGGACCTCATTTTCCTCTTTCTGTGATTACAAATAAATCCCCTTTTAAAAGACTGCTGGACCTGGTTTTGTTCTTCGTTTTTAATCATCCTTTTAATCTCCCCAAGTGCTTCGGAGCCTCTTTGGTGCGGGGCTGTGGATGGAGGAGGCAGCCACAGCCCGGCTTAGGGCACAGAGGGAACCTCAGCCCCTCTGCAAAGCGGGGTCCCTGCTAAAGAGCAGATTTATCTGCATCTGGATAAAGGACAGAGCCCCTGGACACCAGTAGCGCTTCCCCCACCTCTCCCCGGGATTTCCACTCAGGAGTTCTAAGCACAGCCCAGCTGCAGGGCCGAGTGCCAGGGCAGTGAGGGATGGAGGGCACGCTCCTGCCCCAAGCAGCGCCCTGGGGCACACAAGGCTCCCACGCTTCCCCCGACTTCGGCAGCCCAGTCAGTTCTCCAGCAAAACCCACCGAGGAGTCCCAGGCCAGCCGAGGCTCCCGGCGCTGTCCATGGTGCGCCAGGGATGCTCCTTCTGCATCGGTACTGCAGGACTACACGGACCAGGAAAATACTTGGCGTGACGCTGTCACATCCCCTCTGCCTGGAGTTCCTGAGAATAAAACCCTATTCGCTCATACATGCATGGTGGGATAGAGGTCAGCCAGAAGATCTGAAGATGCTGCCCAGCCTCTCTTCTCACTGAAACAAAACTGAGCAGATGAACCTTGCTGGTTCCCGGTGTTCCTCACCAGCCTGGGAAGAGATGGGAACACAGCAGGGCACTGTGCCTGCATGGAGCTGTGGGTTTGGGCGTGGTGTCCCAGGAAAGCCCTGCATGGAGCCAGAAATCCTCATCCTCACTCCTTGTCTTTCCATTTCCCTCAGTGGAGAGGCATAGACTATATGTATAAATATATATATTTCTCCCAAAACATCTACGAACACATGAAAGTCAAACACAACAGTTTATGCCATTCCAAGAGTTACATTTTCTTCAAGGTCAGAGCCTGATGCTAAATTTGTGTAGGAATTACTTTGCCTCGCAGTATTAAAAGCAAACAGAGGCAGCAGAATTTGCTCATCCAAGTGAAGCCAGCCCGGGCACACAAACGTGCTCTGCATCCACCCCCACGAGCCACTGGAAGGAAAGTGGCGCTTCCTGCATGGAGCTGCTGTGGAGGAAGGACCAGGAGTGTGTAATTACTGCCCATGAGACAGAACCCCACATGCTTTTATTTTGTAAACCTGGAGGGGAAATGAAAGCCCTGGGACAGATGGAAGAAATCTAAAATCCAGGTGATGCTTCCCTTCAGCCCAAAGCTCCAATCAAATGCTCTCCCTTGGGATTAAAACCTGTGGCTGGTGTTTCCAGGGGCTTCACCACCACACAGGCAGCTCCCAGATGCTTTGCTGACTGAGCATCATCTCTGAAGGGGATGATCAAACAATTTCTGGATTTACTATGTGCAGCCTTGAAAACCCAGCTGTCAGGATTCAGCTGTGCCGCAAGGACTGCGACACTGAGGGCAGACAGAAAACAGGGAGCAGTTTGGAGATGTGAAGAGCATCGGAATGAGGCTCATGGTGGAGAGAACCTTCTCCAGCTGCCGTGTGCAGTCACGGGGTTCCCACACACCACCAGAAAGGCTGCAGAGATGATGCTGCTGAACAAAGGGGAAGAGGAAGGACTCGTTCCAAGAGCAGTGGCTGTGGGTGAAAACCCAGAAGTTCAGCTCCACAGCTTTTCATTCCAAGGAAAGGCACTGGAACAGCTGGGGAAGTGTCTTATGGTTAGGAACCGGTTTTATAGGCACCTTATTCAGAGTCTCTTGTGTCCAGACCACTAATAGCAAAACAAGATGAAATTCAATGTAGATAAGTATAAAATAGCACAGATGGAAGAAAGATCCTGAAAAGGAGCTGGAATTGAAGCTTGGGAAGGACAAGGGATGGAAGGAGTAGCTCTGCAAGGGGGGAGACTGCAGATACAAAACATGTGAGGATTCCATGTGCCCTGAGATATTTATCACCAAATTGGGGAACATAAACAACCCCTTTGGCTTCTTTCCTTACCAGCTCTTCACCTTGGCAATCACAAGACCAGCTTGGTCAAGTGAGATGAGGATTTTCATCACTATTGTCTAGGCTGCCTCTTTGTTCCCTGCCACAAACTGCATCCCCAACTTGCTCCAAAGATGGGGAAAGGACACTTTTTAGTCTTTTTCAAGCAGTCATCAGCCCTGCAGCTGCCCAGCAGCCCTTTGGCTGCCACACTGTGAGAAAACATTAATGGACAGGCAGAGAAAAATGGAATTTTATTTGAGATGGAAGAAAAAGAAGGAAGATAGCAAGGCTAGGAAGGCTCACACAGTAGTGGCTATATGAGCAACATCACAGTCTGACAATTCAGAGCTCTGTAGCAAATCCTATTCTTTACAAAGGGAGGAAGATGCTTCCAACTCACCCTATTTTCACTTAGTAAATGGTCTCATGCCTGACCTGTATTTCACTTTGGAAAGATCTGTCAGGCAGAGCCACAAAACAAGGCTGGGACACAGAGCAAGAGCAGGCAGGAGCTGCCACACTGAAGCGTGAAGCATTTATCCTACAAGGATTCAGCTTGCTGGGACAAATTCAGCATTTAACTGCTTTTAGTGGAAAGTAATTACACCTGAGGTTTTTCCCCTCTATTCTTTCTCCTTTCCTGAGGCTGCTGTGAGCCCACTGCAGCTTATTCCAGGACTGTGAAATGGGCAGGAATTTTAGGAGAGGTGAGCTCACCAACCCAGTGTGGGTCAGACCTGCCTCAGGGATGTGCACAAAGTCACTCTCAAAAAGCGACTGAATATAATAAACACCCAAAAGACGAGGTGTGAGGACACACCTCGTGGTGATGGTGGTGACAGTTTTCTGTATTGCTTTAAGCAGGACTAAAATCCAAAATGCTGCCCAAGAGGTGCCAAGTTGGCTTTGAGAAGCTGCAGCTCCTGGATGCAGTGGCTGCTTAACTAAAACNTCCCTCCATCCCTTGTCCCAAGTTTGGCACCAGTCACTACATAAATAGGCAAGGACACTGTTCAAAACTGAGGGGGATAACAAAATCAGAATTCTCTCCAAATACCATGTACGTGTGATATTATAGAGTCAAATAATCCTAGTTTTCCTCCAAGCAGCCCAAAGTGCCTGTGGGGCAAACTGGAGGGGAAGTGGATCTTCCCCCTTTTCATTCCATCCTGGTTAAAATGCGAATTCTCCCCTATGGCAACACATTGCAACACATGCTAGTTCCCATTAAAATTTTTAAGGAAGTCTTCAGGAGTAAATTTGGGCAATTACCTGATGAAAACCAGGCTCTGGCTCTTCTCTTGGACACACACACATGAACCTGCTCCCAGGGATGCAGATCACTCCTTCCCACAAGGAGAAATCTGCCACTTTTAGCTCCACAGAAACAGATAGGGGTTTAAGCTGTGACCTTGCTCCCTGTGGGAAAGCTCTCCCGAGGCTGTGATTCCTGATTGGCACTGCTCTGCAGCCAGGAATAGCTGCAGGCCCTGGATCTGCGCACTCAACTCCCTGCTGGGGCTTCCCTACATTTGCAACCAAACTGTCACTTGCTGCTGAAGAGGTGGAAGTGTGATGAGGTATCTTGGTTTGCCATGGCCAGGTTCAAACACAGAGCTGAGAGAAAAACACGCTCAGCCTTGCAAGGCAGCGGGGCTGGATGTGGAATCCCGGGATGAGCAATTCCAGGACCCCGAGATGGCACCTTCCCCACCACTTTGCTCTGGCCTCGGTTTGAAGGCCGTGGTGTTTGTGGGTGTGAACTGGGCTTTTCACACTCGAGGCAGGGGCTCCATCTGTCCCCCCACCCACACAGGCACCAGCCCCGGGTCACCTCTGCTGCATCCCCCCAGCACGGAGGGTGCCGATGGCACTGGGGGCTTGGGAGAGCTCAAACACCGCCAGATGTGGAGCTGCCGCTGGTCTGGGCCTCGAGCCGTGGGGACAGTCCAGGACATCCTCCCCCATGGGTTTACATCCCACAGCCAGCAGAGCCTGCAGCCCAAGCAGCCCTTCCAGCAGCCTGCTCCACCATCACTCATTCCAAGGGCATTTCCAAGCGCAATCCCATCGACACCTTCCAAAAGATGACACCTCCTGGTCCTGTGGGCCAGGGCCAGCCACCCCTCCCCAGCATCCCACACACCCCTCTGCCCTCAAGGATGCTGAGGATGAGGTTCAGATGGATCCCAGCCCTATTGCCATGCACTGCATTCCAATCAAAGTATCAAAGAGAATAAAATCCAGACCTTTAAAGGCAAAATTTTAAAGTTCTCTACAGGGGAGTTTTCAAAGTGAAGCAGCTTCCTTTCAAAGTCCTTTCCCACGGAAGATTTTGTAAGGATTTTTTTTTCTTGCCATGTTTAAAACAAAATGTCCCAGATTTTCCCTTTTTGGAAAGTGCTAGAAAAAAATGAGATGCTCAAACCAGAGCCCCTGGTCAAAGGAGGTGTGATCTCTTCTGCCAGGAGGCTGCAGGAAAGCTGCCAAGGGAGCAGATACGGACCCTTCGGAGCTGGGATGATGCCAGGAAAGGAACCCTCCATGTCCCACCTCAAGAAGCACATTCGGGCCCCTCTAACACTGCCAAGCGTGTGCCCCCAGCAGGGGCATATTTGGGGTTTAACTGAGCTGTAATTGCGTCTCTGTGCCACTTCTGCACTCCAGAAGTGGCCCAGCACCACACTGGGGAACTTTACAATCACTTTCCTTCTGCACAACCTGAACAAACCACCCCCAGCTGATCTAGGCCAAGGCACCAGCACAGGGCAGACCTTTATTCCCAGCCCAGCAGCTGGAAAATGGGAGGAATCAATTAACCTGAAGTAAAAGGGCAGTGCTGCCTGCAAGCCCTGCCCAGCAAACACCTGGAGCTGGTTCCAGACTGTGGGAATGCAGCAGGTCCTCACCAAGCACAACACAAGCCTGGCACTAATTACTGCACTCCTTGCTTAAATCATCAGCTTTGCTCATTTGGCTTCCCGTGAAAAATTGTTATTTTAACAGGAACTGAAAGTCCTCCGCACCTTCCATATGTAAATCCAAGCAGCATGAGTGGGGGGCTGGGGAGAGGGCCAAGGAAAGGCATGGACAGCTCCTCCCGTCCAGCCAGTCATAAACACTGCTAATTAAAATAGTTTATAATTGTCTCTGAAAGGTTAAAAATACCAGAGCATGAAATCTGCACTTTTCCTGAATACACTGTACTTTTCTCCCTGGCCTGTCTCCATAGCTACAGAGACCTGCTGGGCTGGCTCTGCCAGCTAATTGATTTTCAGCAACCATTAATAAAGAACAACAGAGTCTCCCTCTTTGGCAGGGCAGGTCCTCACAGCAGCCTCTCCCTTCTCCTCTGCAGAGGCAGATCTAAGTTATGCCATAAATCCCACCCCCCACACGCCCAAAGTCCAGCCCAGCCTGCAGTGCCAGGATGGATGAGCATCCTTAACTCAGCACGGCCACTGCATTTGATCAGGGAATTGTGGCTCCTATAAAAGAGATTGGATCTGTGCCACACACCCGCCTTGCCATGGATTCAGTCGCATTCCTGGAAAGCAGATACCTGGGAGTCAGAGCAGCTCTGAGAGGGGAAATTGCTGTTATCTGGTTCCTCACTGGGAGCTGCACCTTCCTCCTGCCACCCATCCCTCATCCTGCACTGGGACTCTTGGGGGCTGCCCTTTCCAGCCACCTCTGTTAGGCAGGAGGAGGAAATACTCCCAGACCCCAGTGTTTCGTAGCTCTTTCTCTTGACCCCTGCACTGGGATTGTTGGGCAACTCTCCCCACATGCCCGGTTTACCTGGCAGTTTTCTCCTGCTCCAGGTTATGGTGTTTGAGACATGTTAAATCCGCATTTCAGCATCCAGACCCTGTACGCACCACAGAGAAACGCAAAGCGAATTTTGGATGAAGATTCCATTGATGCCTGAGCCCTTCATGCAAAATTTAAAGCATTCCTGAATAGCTCTGAGAAAGATGAATTCATGGCAGTGGAACTGCACGTGCTGTCGCTCCTTCTTTGCCCAGAGCTCCTGCTGTAACCACATCTGCCTCGAGAAAACGCTGCAAACACACTGCACAGAGCTTAAAAAGGACAAAAATCAGTTTTCCTGCACCAAAAGTGTCTCTGCAGTAACTGCAGATACTTATGTCCTTCTGGTTTAGCAGACAGACCCAAACACTGTGCCCTCGTTCACTTTCCATGAACCACTTTTGCTGTTGAATTCACTGGCAGAAAAAGCCACAAACACAGGGTTTAGTGCATTGATCCTGCAGAAGAATTTGGCTCCCCCCCCCCAAGTATCCCTGTGAGAATTGCATTTAGGAAGTTATTTGTGGTCCTGGAATTAGTGTCTTCAATGTTTTTCACATGCCCCATATAAAGCATATATATATATGTGTCTATAAATATCTAAGATGCATATGTATAAATAGCAAGAATAAATATTAAATTCCATAAAAATACATGGCAATAAGTCTCTGGCAGTGCCCCACAGGCAGCAGAAGGGCCTCAGGTGAAGAGCAGTGACAGGCAAGAGCCCAGCTGTGGTGGAGGGGCAGTGGGACAGCACAGCTCCCACACAGCCTTGGCCCTGCAGGACACCCATGGGAGGGCCCTGGAAGCTCCATGTGCCCTGCTTTGCTTTTCCTTTTGATTTTGGTCTTCAGGCCCTCAACAAGTCCCAGCCTTGGGCTCAGCTCAGCTCGTTCAAGCCCCCCTGCACCAAGTGTGGGCTCGGGCTCAGCCCCAGCCAGAGGACTGGCCACACAGGATCCATCCAGGAGGGACTGGGGAGCAGCTGCTCCCACCCCTGGCTGGGGTGGGAATGCTGAGACATCCCCCAGCATCCCTGGGGATCAGCTCAGCAGGGGTTTGGCACCTCGCAGGGCTGCAGATGCTGCTCTGCATCCTGAGAGCGGTCCCAGAGCTGGAGAATTCCTGCACTGGGCTCCTTGTCCAGAACTGCCTCTGTTTGCCATTCCCCTTCCAAGCCCATCTGGCTGAACACAGAAGGGCAGGCACAGGCTCCTCCCTCCTCCGAGGGCACCGAAAGGACCAGGGCAGCAACTCAGGGAGCACCTGAGGCCCAGCCACCCAACAAACAGCACACCTGCACCCCCTCCATCACCCCCTGGGCTAACCCTGCACCAGTTTATTGACAAATTCCTGATTTACAACAGGAATTCCACGGAGGAGGCACCAATCCAAGGTGTCGGTGTTTGTCCCCACCCAGGTGAGAGCCCACATGGCCGTGACTCACTACAGCACTGTTTGTTCAAGCAAGAGAGAATACGAGGGTACCTTTGGTGTTACTGGGTAATGGGAGCTCAGATCAGTCAGAATAAAAGATGAAGGAGCTCTGCCTCCCTGCACTGTGCCTCAGCCAAGAGAGCAGCTCCCAGGGAAGAGAAACAGAGCATTATTTATGACACATCCTCAGCACTCCTTCAGTGATTAAATAATTAGGGAGAGAGATTAAAAATTACTCCAAACGAGCTGAATTTTTAAGCACTCCCCCTCCCCTACCTATGCTGGCTGAGAGGATTTTTTTTAATCGCTTTTTTAAAAAGCTGGCAAAAGGAAATGTGACAGCACAATAAATATAAACTTTTGCAACAGTGTTAGAAACAAACCCCGTTTGGCCTGGGTTTGGGTGAGGAGGAGTGGTTGGAGCTGCTGAAAACGAGCTGGCACCTCAACACAACTGGGAAGGAGAATCATGGAACCTCCTTTTCTTAATACCCTTCGGTACCTTAATATTGCCCACAATTTCTGAACTACAGCTGGTAAATACCAGCAGTGCCAGAACTCTGGAGTATCCTCCAGTGAGGGGGGAATTTCCTGACAAGACTGAACATTTCTGGGTAAAAGGGCTGATTTCCAACTGCCACGAGTGCAGAGGGGCCTGTGGGGAGGGCTCGGGGCTTCTGGGGTGTGTAGGGTTTGTACAGTATTAATGAACAATTAGTAATAAATGACTTCTGAAGTGCTGGGTTGTGACAGCATCCCCAGAGCAATCCCATCCCCTAACCCCTACTGCTGCTCACACAGCAGATGTACAAACTGACACTTCCATCACTTTTTCCTAAATAAGACCTTTTACACCTCCTCCAAAGTTTGGGGGTTGGGTTTTTTGTTTGTTGTTGTTGTTTTGTTTGTTTTGCAGTTGGGCAACTTTTTTCCATAATATTTTTATGCATGATTCCATCTACGAACTGCAAAAACAGCTCCAAAAGAAAAGGAACACCATGATTCTATGGGACCAGCCAGGAAGGGATAAAGGGAGCACTCAGGTATCCACCCAACCCAAAACCAGAAAAGGGAACTTAGGACTGGTTTTCAGCTGCCTGGAGCCACTGATACTCATTCGCTTTTCACACAAGCACAAGAAGGAGCTAAAGAGGAAAAATTCAAGTTGCCTTCCAGTGTTCCCTAACTAAGTTAAACCTACACTTCCCATGGACCATCTTTGCTCTTGAATTGTCTGCTGCTGGCAGGAAAAAGTCACAAAGACAAGGAAGAAGTCACAAACTGCCTGAGAGGTGTGAGCTGCTCACCTGCCCCCTGCAAGAACAAGAAGCACCTCAGCAGGGAGACAAAGTACCCACTGCAGCAAGTACCCGCATGGCAGCTAAAATCTCTGGACACAGAAGAGGAAAATCTTCATTATCACCCAAGAATACTGATGTGAAACTGGAAAACAGCCAATTCCTGTGAATTAAATTCAACTGTAGTAGTGAGGCCACAGTATAAATCCATGCCCCTGATGCTTCCTAGGAGCAGCTGGAAAACTCTTGCACTGGAGCTGCTGGCACAGTGGATGTCTTGGCACACCAAGGTACGGAGCAAAGCAGAGAACTGTGGGGCAGCTGTGACTGGAGACACCCAGCTGACTGTGCCAGGACCTGGAGCGTGTGATGACCAGACTGGTGCTACCAGGGATAAGGAAGGAAGAGGGAAAACATGTAGAGTTTCATTAACCCCTCTGAAAAGCTCAGAGCTGCTGTTCTGTACCCCTACTCTGGTCGGGTGCCGTGTTCTCCCCTGAGCTCCTACTGAGGGTTCAACTGGGATGATGGTGACAACCTGTCCTTCCCAGAGCTCCCAGTCACGGCCATGCCTCTTAGGACAGAGAATCTGATTTACTTCTGGAACATCCCAAATGTGTCCCAGTGCCTTTTCACACCCAAAATGCCATCTCAGGCCAAGAAACAATGAAACTGAAGTCAGAATAATAAGCAGTTTTCCCAGGCCACGTCTGGAGCTGCCCAGCCCGTGCCAGCAGGAGCTCTGAGCTTGTCCCACGCTCTCCCTCTCACAGTCAGGGTGTCTGTCTGCAGCTCTGCCTCACACACACCTCATACACAGGCTGTCAGCCCGCCTTACAGCAAACCTGTCAAACAGCAGAAGAACACGCCACTGGTGCCACCAAGGCGCGGGGTGAGTGACGGGCAGCGGTGGGTGGCACAGGCCACACTGCTGAGCCACAGGCAAAGGGGTGTTCTCGATAAAACCCCAACATTTGCTACTTTCCATGCAAAGCAACAAGCCCGAGGAAGCCTCATTGTTATTTCATGGAAGATAAACACAGCTAACACCAGCCCTTTGATTTATCCGGGTCCCAAACATTGCTCCACACAAACTCAGCGTGCAGAACAGCATCTCTGCTATGATGTAAGCCTCTATTTATGATGCAACTGCATCTGCTCTGCATTACAGAGCTTTACATTAAGGGGTTGGCATGGCAACTGCTGCTCCCACACTGCCGGGTCTGCCTCGTGCTGCCATGCTGCTCAGGATCCCTGGTGGCTGGGGGATCAAGCGCCTGCAGCAGCTCGCTGGGGCTGAGGACACCGGTCCTGGCTGCAGCACCAAACAAGCAGCTGAAGCCTGGCCTGGGTAATTCTTGTTGTCCAGCTGCTCTGAAAATTTAAAACATCTTCCTGGAGCCAGGCTGCTTTTGGTACTCCCAGTTCCCCCTCAATGTGCTGCCAGAGCGCACCGAGGACCAGGTCCTGGAGAGATCAAGTGTCACCAATTCTTGTTTGACACTGTCACAGCTCACTGTGCTGTCCAAGGAACAATGCTGTCCCACAGATGGGGGGTCCCACCCCTGTGCTCAGCCTCAGCAGCCCTGCCATGTCTGAACAGCAGCATCGCTTTTCTCAGGCTGAGGGAGGAGATTGTCCTGCTCTGCTCTGGCCTCACCTTGAATAGTGTGGTAGTTTTGCACACCCACAATACAAGATGTTAAGATCTTAGAGCGTGTCCAAAGGAGGCAACAGAGATGGGGAAGGGACCTGAGGGGACACTGAGGGCACTTGGGGTGTCCAGCTGGAGAAGAGGAGACCGAGGAGAGACCTCACTGCAGGGACACCTTCCTGGGGAGGGGCAGAGGAGGGGCAGGCTCTGATCTCTGCTCTGTGGGA
>VWZF01006828.1:30944-56638 GCA_013396755.1 Sclerurus mexicanus | reverse complement strand
CTGTGCAGGGCTGGGGGTTGGACTGGATGGTCCTGGTGGGTCCCTTCCAGCTCAGCACATTCTATGATTCTGTAATTCCTACCAAACATGCCCACCCCATGGCTGTACCAGGCCCAGCCCTGATGGAGAACATCCCCTCTGCACAGGCTGTGACCAGGGCTGGACTCCATGATCCAGCCTAGCATGTTCTGTGTGACACTGGTGGCCAGGCTGACAGAGGACAGGAGAGACCCACGGTCCCCAGGGCATGAGAAGACAGACACACCTGCTCAGCCCAGCACACCTGGAGCAGAACCTATTAAAAACTGAGTGCCCAGAGAAGGCAGGTTCACTGCCGAGGGACTGGTGGAATCACTTCCCAAAGACAGGGAGTGGGCACCGCAGGCAGGAGAGCACCATTCAAAGCAGGGAGGAAAAGCAGCACATTTCATGCCTTTATACTCCTTCTGTCACAGAACAGATCCTTTCCCGGTGTGATGGATGCCAGAGACATCTCTCAGCAAGGTGCAGCTCCCTTGGCAGCACTCCCAGAGCCAGCACTCCCTGCCCTGCCCAGCCCAGCAGCAGAGCACAGCCCCCAGCTCAGCACACGCCGATCTCACCAAACACAAAACCAGCAATGCTCACACAGGGCATCATTTCAGTTCAGGACAATAACACTGCTCAGAGCAAAGCGTTAAGTTTGTTCAGGGACATCATATTGTAGCAGGGTTTGTCCCACAGAATCACTGAGGTTGGAAAAGACCTTTAAGACCATCGAGTCCAACCACCACATTATTCCCAGAAACATAAATAAAGCAGCAGAAAGGGAACATCAAGAATTCAGCCAAATTTTTCCAAATAATTCTTGAAAGCACACTACAGTTGTTAGAATTTAATAGCAAACCCCAATACAATAATTAAAAAGGATCTATTAATAGCTGCCTTAAGTTTTCTCAGAGGAGAATCAGTTCTCTCTACAGCAAACTCCTTAATATGCAAAACCCCCTTCTCCATATAAAAATAAATGTATTACTTTCTAAATGAAATTAGGAACAGTTGAGGGCTCCCTGTTGTAAGAAGCGTTTAGTACAACAAGGTACAGGTTAGTTGGGATGGTCTTGTGGGCAATAGTGGTGTTGATCCCCTGTGGTTGGGATCACTCCTGAGCAAACAGAGTAAATCAAGGCATGATCTGCTTTTTGTCCACACCTGACACAGAAAAGTCTCCGGGTGGCTTCCAGACCAGCAAAAGGGAGGAGAAGAATTTAAGAACTTCTTTTATCCCACAGATCAATATTCCTGCTGATCAACCAACCCAGGAGCTGCTCTGAAGCCACCAGAGGTGTCAGCTGCATTCCACGCAAATGCTGCCCAGGTCAATGTTCACTGATTTATTTCCGAGGACAAAACTTCAGCAGTGAAACTACATCAGCTGGGAAACATTGGCTGGAATTCTGGAAGCTGCAGGAAAGCCAGAGCAGAAACAAAACGTAAATGAGATGTCTTCAAATGTACCAACACAACTGAGAAACAGAAAGGCAATGATTACATGGTTAATTAGGAAATTAAAAGCCTCATTTAAAAATAGTGCCATCTTGGAAGGAAAGGAATTAGGGAAGATATATTCTGTACGGCAAAAAACTGAATTGCAGAGAGGATTCTACTTACAGCAAGGAAATGGCCAAATCCATTTTCCACAGCCATTGTACTACCCAGGGCTTGACAGCTCCTCAAGGCACCACACAAGCACAAGTTCAGCTTCACACTTCATTCTTAAATTGAGCTCCTTTCCCAGCCCTGTGTGTGGCACAGCTCCTCCCAGAGTCCCTCTCACTCCAGCTCTTTGTTTCCCTGCACTTACCCATCAAGTGTGTTTAAAGACCATGGAATCCCAGAATCCCTGAGGCTGGAAAAGCCCTGCCAGCCCACGGAGCCCACCCTGTCCCCCAGCCCAGAGCACTCAGTGCCATGGCCAGTCCTGCCTTGGGCACCTCCAGGGCTGGGCACTCCAACCCGCCCTGGGCAGCCCCTGCCAAGGCCTGATGACCCTGTCCATGAGGAAATTAAGGTTTCATTATTCCAACTCTGTTAACTGACAATCACTGGGGGCATTCAGCGGTTTTACTCACACCAAGCCCAAAGTTAGTCTGAAACACCTGGGCTGATGCCTGGGGAGTGTCCCCAGGATGGTGTCCTTGTCCCCAGTCCCAGGGTGGCAGCTTGTAGGTTCTTGCAGCAGGATGCTCTGCCTGGAATAGGGAAAACTCCAACAATGCCCTCCTTGCAAAGTGATCAATGGTAAATGAAGGGTAAATGAAGTGAACAGCCCAAGACGGAGGGGAAGATGTGGCAGAGCTGGGAAAATGCTCAGAGAAAGGAACAAACAACTGACTCCACAGAGAACTTCTCTAAAGCTGCTGAGCTGGCACAGCCTGGACACACCTGACTGACAGCCCAGCACTTTGAGAGCCCAGCCCCAGATTTTAGGGGCAGGGTCTTCTGACATGCCCCTTCTTGGGGGGGACGTGTAGAGATTGCTGCCTGGAGTGGGGACACCCCTCAGGGTCACTCCTGGAGGCTGAGCCAGAGGGATTCGCCCACAGTCCTCAGTCTGGGTGAGTGACATCAATCTCTACTTAATTGTTTTTGCTTTAATACAATTGCTTCACTGTTCCTTCCTGGTACACTGTAATAGCTGCTACAGCTCCTATACTGCGCAATAAATAATTCTGATTTAGATCTTTTGTGTAATCACTATCATACTAAATCATCTATATTTCTATAAATACATCTGGCTTGCCATCCTTCATCCTGTGGGACAAAGTGGTATAAAGGTTCAATCACACCTGGATCATCCTTTACACATAAAGCATTGACGAAGTCTGGGGCTGGGATTGGATCCAGCTTCCACACTGCTCATTTATCAATATTAATGGCCCTAATTAGCTATACAATCCAGCTTTTGCAGGTTAAACCACAGGTTCAGACTTCATAGATTCAGATTTCTATTTTTTGAACTACCCTGAAACAGGAGAAAATCCCATGGGCATTTACATGCAGAAAAGATCGAGATTTCACACTTCATCCAACCAAACAGCACCCTATTTTCAGGATTGGGGACTGTTTATCTTTTTTTCTGAGCTGCCCTCATCAGGAGTGGAAAACCTTCAGGCATCCTCCTGACACCTTTGCACTGACACAGGTGATGCTTCTTGGACACTGCCAGACCTCCTTGCAGGATTAGCCAGCTGTTTGATTGGGATTTGGGAGCTACAAATCCTGTGTTCTGCAGAAAACTTGGCCCTTCTCCTGAAAACCTGAGAGGAGGATGATGTGCCCGCACTGCGGCACACCCAGCGTACCCCGAGTGTATTGAGGTGTGTTCAATACCTTCTCTCAAGGCACTGGTTATGTCTGAACAGCATCCTCAGCACAGATTTATGCACCAAAATCTGCTTGATTCATATTCAGTCCTCCCTGTGACACGGGAGGGTGCTGCCCTGGCCAGAGCCAGCTCTGATGGCATCTTCAATTCCCAGCTGTTCCCCCTGCACACATCACCCCTCATGGGCTCAACCCACAGCCAGCCACAAACTCTTCCCCTCGTTTGCTCTCAGCTCCCTCTCCATTTTTGGGCTTCCCTTTTTATTTTCTCATAACCTCTAATTTAAGGGGTTTAAATGATTTCTTTTTTCCCCACCCCAAGTTCCTCCTCCAGGCCTGGGGCAGCCTCTGATAATGCCCAGTGCCCCCAGTCACCTCCTGGAGAAGGCAGTGCCAAGAATGATGCGCTTGGGTTTCAGCACATCAGTCAGGAAGTTTTTTAATAATTCCATCCCTAAATATTCCACAGCAGCACACAAAGAGCCACTCCCAAGGAAGTTCAGCAGGATTAGGTATGAAGGCAGCAGCAGCTCTTTGCTAAAGGGCTCTTGCAGCCCACCCTGCCCTGGGATGGGGGGAAAGGCTCTCCCCAGGGGCTCAGGCTCTGCCAAGCATTAGCAAAGCAAACCCCAAATATCAAGATGTTAAGCTGGAACTTTGCACAGGCACAGCAGAGCATTTTCCCATTAATTAGATTTTCTACAGCTCCAAGGACACCGGGGGGCCATTACCATCTCTGCTGCAACACAAGAAAACAAAGGTTGCAGTTCCACACTTACATCTCAGTAATATAAATGTAAGAGCTTACAAACAGCACTTCACCCAAACACAACCCACAGTCTGTGACACATGGGAGAAAAGGGCTGTTAAGCAGGAAGGGATATTGGCATTCCTAAAATGCCCCAATTCCAGATGCTCCAAAGCTTCTTGGAAATGCTACAGTGGAAAGGCAGCCAGGCACTGGCTTTTCATCACACAAGTATTTAAAGGACCCTTCAAATTGGCACTGCTGATGTCTGACATGTATTCAGTGAGGAGGAAAAAACCCAGGCTGCTCCAGGCTCTGTCCAACTTGGCCTCGGACACTTCAGGGATGGGGCAGCCACGGCTTCCCTGGCAAGAGAAGCAGCTCCAGAACACCCTGCTGGTGGCTGGGGGGCAGGAGGGGGGTCTGGGAAGATGCCACAGGCAGGACCCCTCAGGTGCTCCCTGAGCTCTGCTGCATCCAACAGTGCCGAGTCCTTCAGGATGGCCCTTCAATTCCCAGAGCAACATGCTGCCCTCAGCTGGAGCTGAAGCCTCTGAAAGGGGAAGCAGTGAAGGTTGTCGCTATGAGAACGTTATTTATTCTGCTGCTCATTGCTAAGCAACCCTGTCTCTCACAGCCACGGCGATGCTGCAAGTGCTGGCACCTACTTCCCTTCTCCATTCCCTGGCTTGCCTCCTTGGAACGCTGCGGGTTCGCTTCTGCACCTCCAGCTCCCCGTTTGTCTTCTCCATAGCCGCTCCTTCCACCACCTCCACCAGTGTGGAGCTCCTCTCGGGGAGCTCCTGGAGCTGGGCCCCTGTTGGCATTCCTGGCCTCTCTGGGGTAGGGATGGATGGTGGCTCAGCCCAATCCCTCTGTTGTGCTGGGTGTTTTGAGGCCGGGGAGCAGAGGAACAAGCAGGGGAGGCCCAGGAGCACCCCAAGCCCAGCCCTGGGCTCCAGGAAAGCCCCAAGCACAAGACACAGCAGTCACCTACCGTGTCAAACACCAGCCAGGCCCCCCCTCTGCTCCTTCCAGAGGGCTCGGATGTTTCTGCAGAGCTGCTGGCAGACTGGACATGGAGAGCTCTTGGATGCTGCTCCCCCTCACCTGAATCTGCTCTCAGATTCCCTTTAGATGCTGAACCCCAGACCATCTCGGTCCAGACAACCCACAGCCCACTCACCCAAAGGCGTCACAGCTTCATTTCCAATTCTGGGAAGTGCCTCAGTGCTTCAGTCTGAGACCTCCAACACTTTCATTTCCTTATCTGTGTCTCCCTCCTCACTCATCACACTCAAAATTCAACTCTAGGAAAAGGCATCCCAGAATCACAAAATGGTTTGGGTTTGGAGGGACCTTAAAGCCCACCCAGGGCCACCCTTGCCATGGGCAGGGACACTGGCAGATCCACTGGCCCACGTTGCTCCAAGCCCCATCCAGCCTGGCCTTGGACACTTGAAGGGATCCAGGGGCAGCCACAGCTTTTCTGGGCACCCCTTTCCTTAGTGTCCAGGCTTGACTGATGGGGAACAGAACAACGCTTTTCTGGGCACTTACAATTCAGTGTCTCTCTTTGGTTTGGGTTTTATTTTAAAGATGACTCCATGATTTTCCTCTGAAAAATAATTAAACCACATCTGTTACAGATGTCCAGGTCACCTCAGCATCCAAGGGCACATCCTGGACACATGATCCTGCTAAGGAGAGCAGAAGTGGGGCCCGGCACCCAGACCCCCCTGGCAGGGGCCCTGAACCACAACGGCAGCACTTCCAGCAAGGAGAGAAACCAAATGCCCTGCAATGCAGGGGAAGGAAAAGAGACATCCCCCAGGATGCAGAGTGCTCTGGGTCAGGCACCAGCCACCCCAGACAGGCTTCCAGGTGCACACAGTGCTCCTGAACCAAGGCCAGGGACACCACCACTTCTTTTTGTGCTAACAAACAACATCTTGGCATATTTTGCATGATTCAGGTGTGCTTAATACCTGCTTCTTAAAGGAAGCCCTTCAGTTCTAAGGAAACACCACAGCCCTGCAAGTCCCCATTCAAACACACCCAGGGGAAAAGAAGTCTTGCTCATTTTAGCAGTGTCACAAAGTTTAAAAAATAAAGTTTATAATCTCCCTGAATGCCCACCAGCCTTTAGGATACACTGACCAACACACACCACGCTAATCAAATGAAAACAATTTCACCAGTGAAAAGAGCTAGTACTTCACCTGCTGCTTCTCCCCCAGCCAGCCAGGGCCTCCAGATCCATTCTTTGGGAGAGAAACAACAATAATAACCCCAAGCATCAGTCCCCTTCTTACATTTAATCTGCCCTGTCTTGCTCACTCCAAGCCAGCCCTCAGTGCCTCCCCAGACATACCATGGGGCTTTTAATGGAGCTTAACATGTCAAAAGCACGTCTTTTTAATTAAAACAGAGTTTGACAACATGGGGAATTCACAACCCCCACATCTGACTAAGACACTGTCTCCAAACCAGCTGAAGAGATAAAACACAAAAATAATAAAAGCAGCTTGTTTTTTTAAATCCTCACACAAAAGAGCTTTAGCTAAAGCTGGACACTAAGCACCCATTATTGGAGTCTCCTACTGGGGTTTCCTCATTAGCAAGGTGGCCCTTCCCAACCACAGATTGGAGAATAAAGAGATTTACAGAAACCAGGGGCATCACAGTTGCCAGGCAGGGAAGTGCAGGTTTGTGCTTCCTCAGTACCTTCAAGGCATGAAATACAACACTGACATTCTGCCTGGGGAACTCAAACATAGTTTGTTTTCTCCTCTCAGTTTCTGGGCTTTTCAAACTAGAATTTGGGCATAGATTAGGCAAGGAGATTCCTGTTGAAGCCACCAAACCCACCCCTTCTGACCCAGCAAGATGGGAGAGCCACACACAGAACAATTTGTGTTAAGTTTTGCTCCAGTCTCAGGGCCACAGTTTGGAACCCAAGGTCCTAAAATTTAGGAGAAATACAATTTGGTCCTGTTTCTCCTCTGTCTGTGCACAGGAAGGTGCTGCAGGAGTTGCTCCCACACATTCCTGAGCTACGGAAGAGCAAACCTGAGGCCAGGGGCAGGGCCAAGGTGGGCAAGGAGCACCAAGGGCTCGTCCCACAGGAGACCCTCTGGCTGGGCCAAGTTCCCACTGGAAGTCCCCACAGAGGGAAGGTCAGGGAGAGTGCAAGGGTTGGGTCTTGCTAAATCAAAAGAGTTTAATTTAAAGAGTCAGTTCTCTGTGGGGCTGGAGACAGGCACGGGCTGCAGGGCTGGTTTTGCAGGAGGGTGGAAGTCTGGCTGCAGGGATTCAGGGCAGGAGCACCCAAACCCACAGAGGGTGAGGGTCTGACACCAGAGGCACAACAGGTGCAGATCCAAATCAGGAGGGATGAGAGAAGGAAGGTAGGCAGATACAGAGGAGAATTCCCATTGAAAGCACAACAAAAAAGGCTTAATAATCCATTTTCCTCCATTAAATCAGTGAGGTGGGCTGGGCCCCTCAGCCAGCAGGGCAGTCTCTGCTCCATTTAACCTATAAAGCATCACCTGTGTTGTATTTACATTGTAATATATGGCAGTTCAGATTGTTTCCCTGACCTCTTTTATGTTCCACTCAATATTGTGTTACATTGCCCTGCATATACAAGCAAAAATACACCCCAGAGCAGCAGCAAAAAGAAATACATACCCTTTAAACAGGTTTTTCTTTATTCAAGTTCTGTTAAGGACTATGAATTGAGCTTAAACATCTGAGTAAGACTCAGATGACCTATAAATACAAAATTAATACACCTAATTAAGAGCCAAGATGGCACATTAATGGATGAGCTTGGGCAAACAGAAGCAGTGAAAATAAAACCATAGAAATACAAGATCCCAAAGGCCTGGGGAGAACTGCAGAAGGACATGGGATGCGGCTGCCCACTCCCATCACTCCTTGGCACTGGGGAAACCAGGGAAGGAGCCCACAGCCTGGAGACACTCCCAGCTCAGGACTGTCAGTGGGCAGCACTGACAGCACAAGGAAGACTTTATCTTGCCTGCCCCCACATATTGCAAACATCCCTAAAGATCCCAGAATCCCTGAGGTTGGAAAAGCCCTGCCAGCCCACAGAGCCCACCCTGTGCCCGATGCCCACCTTGTCCCCCAGCCCAGAGCACTCAGTGCCACGGCCAGTCCTGCCTTGGGCACCTCCAGGGCTGGGCACTCCAACCCTCCCTGGGCAGCCCCTGCCAAGGCCTGACCACCCTTTCCAGGGAGAAATTCCTCTTGATGTCCAGCCTGCCCCACCCTGGCACAGCTTGAGGCCATTTCCTCTCCTCCTGATGCATCAGTTTACTCCAAACTTGTCTTTAAACTATCCCAAAGAGCTCACGGTGGGTTTGAAGGCTCCCAGCCCCCAGATGCAGCCCATTCCACAGCTGCCAAGAGGCCCAGAGGGAAGGAAAGCCATGGCTACACACACAGCCTGGAGAGCAGCAGCCCCTGCCCTGCAGGAGCCCCTCTCCCCCAGACACCCCATTGCAGGGGGCACTGCTGGGGTCCATCAGCATCGGTGATTAACAGAAAAGAAGCCAGAGCCAGATCTGTGCTAAAACTGCTGGGGAGGACATTGAAAACAAACCCTGTCAGTATAAATACATGAGACAACACACCCAGCCCCACATCAGCGGGGAGGTTCACCCAAACTCCGTCATGAGCAGGAGAGGCTCCACAGAGAGGGAGCAGCAACATGTAAATATTAAATACAGCCTTCCTTTTCCAACCCTGTTAACTCAGACACTGTGGGAGCCTCAGGCAGGCAGGTGGCCCTCGGATGTGACCCATGGCTTCCCCCTGATGAGGCAGAAAATGGAGATGGATGGAGCAAGGGAACAAAAGCAAAGCAGAGAAACAGCACGGAAAGGGCTGAATGGTTGAAATCCAGGGAGTATTTGGGTTAAGTGGGGTCAGAATATCAGGAGTGATCTGAGTGAATCCTGAAAGCAGTGCTGAGTCCAAACTACCAAAAAAGACACTGGGTTTTGCTTTGGTCTTAGGAGCAGATCAGGTGGGCAAAACACAACTCAAAGCCACGGGTGAGTTCCTGTGGCTAAGGCAGAGTACACAGTTTGACATTTAAAGTCCTTTGTGAATCAGTGATTTCAGCATCACAACCAGGAGTAATTCCTCATCTCTGCGGGCCTCCAGCTCCACCGTGGCCTCCAAGAACTTGGCCAGGGCAGAGTCTCCTCCAGAGCCAGGCTTCCCCCGTGCACTCCCAAGCCCTGCCAAGCAGCGCCGAGCTACATCAGGAGCCAGAAGAGGTTTGCCCTTAGCAAAAACAGAGGGCAAAACTAAAGCACCTGTGAAGAAAGCTGGAGGCCAGAAACGGAGCACCAAAAACCACACTTGGACAACTAGGAAACTGAAATCTTTCCCCAACAGGTAGAAAAATCCATTTTGTTTCAACAGCAAAATGCTTTTCCAGCCCCATCTGAAAAAACATCAGGAGATGCAATAAGGCCAAAACCCATGCCCACGAGATGGAAGTGCAGAACACACTTCTGGATCTCTGTGCTGTCACAGGCAAGATTAATTTAGTGCCACCTCACAAGTTCACTCCCAGCTGCCACACTAGCATGGGACTGAAGGTTTCAAAGGTCTTAGGGGTGAAATATCTTATTGGCTACAAAGGGAAAGCCCTTGTGGTGATAAATGGTTTCCAAAAAGTTTCCCATAAATAAGGCTCAAGCAGCAATTTTTCAGCAGCGCTGTCGGTCTCACACCAGAGGATGCCAATGGATATGGGATTTGTCTTCTGCGGGATTTTCACTGCAGATTTGTTTTGTTTTAGCAGCGAGACACAATGTGAAAAATAACCCTTGGGAGGATTACAGGGCCCACCCTGACAAAAAATAAGTGTTCTCACTAAAGCAAGAAAAATGGGAACACCATTAGTTAATCCTGTTCAAGACAATTCCTTTAGTTATTAAACAAAATAATAATTATTTCTGTGTCATACCAGAAGGAAATAAAGACTGATAAATTGCCTAATATGATTTTTAATCATGACTAAATCAAGAACAAGTGATCTGAACAACAACAGAGGAGCTGATTTTTCTACTGAAAAAATCATTTTAGGGCCATGGAGATGCTGCAGGGCTGGAGCCCCTCTGCTCTGGAGCCAGGCTGGGAGAGCTGGGGGTTCACCTGGAGAAGAGAAGGCTCCAGGGACACCTGAGAGCCCCTTGCAGGGCCTGAAGGGGCTCCAGGAGAGCTGGAGAGGGACTGGGGACAAGGCATGGAGGGACAGGACACAGGGAATGGCTTCCCACTGGCAGAGGGCAGGGATGGGTGGGATACTGGAAGTGGCCAAGGCCAGGTTGGACAGGGCCAAGCACCAGGAACCTGTTTCTGTTTCCCAAGTCAGACTTTGGATTGTCCTGAGCCAGTCCCAGAGCCAAGGCCCAGGTTCTGCTCTGAGCCCAACCTGTTTCATTCCCCCTTCTACCTCCAGACCTGCACCCACCACCAGCTCATTGCAAAGGGATGAACTGTGGGTTCAGAGGGAATAAACTGAATTTTTGAACATATATAGCAGGTATATTAATAAATTCAGCATTTTTAGCTGCCACCATCATGTGCAGCAACTCACCTGACCAGCAGTGGGGAAGTCACTCCATAAACACGTGAAGGGACCAACCACCCAGGATACATCATTCAGAAAAATAAGGGAAAAGGACTGAAATTAATGGTAAAGATGAGCTGACAAGTAGTTTTAAAACACACTTTTGCTTGAATTTGTTTATATGGGCTTCAAAGACTGCCTAGAATGGCCTTGCTTGATTTGTTCTTTGTTTTACTCTTAGAACATTTGGAATGCCAATATTAGCTTGTTTCTTGAGAAATTCTTGAATTCTTTTCAAGCCAAGCCTTAAGGAAAGATGGTGGATTTTTAGCAAAGCCTTTCTTTCCCTGAAATATTAATTACCATGTGAAGTGGAAAAATTAGCAAAAAGAAAAAGCAGAAAACTTTGATATTTTCCTCTCAACTTTTCCCTTTTAAGCACAATTTTCACTCCCTTTCTTCTTGAAACTTTATCTGCACATATTTTCTCAGGTTTTTGTAGATCAGACACCTCAGAAGTTTAAAATAAATACAGTTCTGCCCCTTAAAGCCTTTTTCCAGCTGCCAATATCTAATCCATTACCTGATCCAACTTGAGGGAGCTGACAGAGCCCTACTTGAGATATTTAGAAATTAAATAAGAAAATATTCTCAACATTCCCATGATTTGTCAGGATGAACATCCATTCTCACAATCCTTTGCTTCTGTTGGGAAGAAGTTGCACCACCCCCGAAGTTTTTAAGGGAAAGTTTTCTTCTGAAAAGCTTAAGACAGGATTTACTTTGAGAGAGAAGATGCCACTCTGGCGTAACTAACTCCAGCTAATCCAAGTTTATCCCAGCTATTCCTGCACATCCTGCTGCCTGCAGGAAGGAAATGGCAAAGGGACAACGGGAGAGGCACGGAGGGACCCAACAACAGGGGAGAGGCAGGAGCCTGGCTGAGCCCTCCCCATCTGCCCTGGCTCTGGGCTCTGCCCCACAGGAATCCGAAACCATGATTTCCCCCCAGCTTTGGGCCACATTCCCAGAACAGTCCCAGCTGGAAGGGACCTCTGGATCATCTGTCCACACGGGAATAGCTGACAGCCCCCCAAACCCCACAGGAGCATCCAGTCCACACTCACAAGATGCTACTACCAAACGCAGCTTCTCCCTGTGCCCTCAGCAGCCCCTTGGGCATTCCCAGTGCCAGGAAAGGTTTCTTTCCATTTTAAGCACAGGGTGCCCAGAGAAGCTGTGGCTGCCCCGGATCCCTGGAAGTGCCCAAGGCCAGGCTGGAGCACCCTGGGCTGGTGGAAGGTGTCCCTGCCCATGGCAGGGGGTGGCACCAGATGGGTTTTGAGATCCCTCCCAACACAAACCATTCCACAATTTCTATGATTCCATGATCTCACAGTCCTGGAGTAAATTCATCACTCTCTGCTTGATGCAGCATTTCAAGCTCCCTTTTCTTCTGGCCTTCATCTCCAAGTTATGCTTGGTAATGACATCATCTAAATAGGGACTTAATGCTCCTGTGGGGTTTGGGGAGCTGTCAGATACTCCCATGTTGACAAAGGGTTTCCAGGGGTCCCTTCCAACCCTGACTAACCTCGAAACCTGAGCTTTTCATGCTCACCTGGGCTGGAGCTGCTCAGCCTGTGCTGTGCCCCAGCAGCCACACCTGCCCTGCTCACAGAAACCACCCCTTCCACATGCACACCCTAATCCCACAATAAAAAGGCCTTTTTTGCAAATAAAGTCATTGCCAAGTAGGATCCTATCTGGCTCTACTCTCTTTAACTGAATAATTTGCTGGGCCTGAATTACTAGAGCCTGTATTAAACGCTGAGATTATTGAACATGTGCTTGTACTGAATTAATATTTCATGGCTCCCGGGGCCCATGTGGGCTGGCTGTTCTCCTGGAGTGCTCAGCACCATGGAAACCCTGGGAGATATTTTCTCCTAATTGCATGACTGGCTGACAGATAACAGTGCGGCTCCTGGACTGAGTGCTGAGGATTTCCAAGGAGCTGCTGCGCTGCTTCAACTTCATTTGCAGACCTGGAGACATCTGCCCTTGTCCACCCTGATTTCAGAAGGCTTCGGTGGCAGCAGGTAATGCACCTGTGGGACAGGTGCTGTGTGATTACCACAGCTACAGCTCACAGGGGGAGCCCTTTAAACTCAGGGAGAGCTTCAGTCAAGAAAGAAAATAAATAAAAACCTCTGGAGTGATCAAAAACTAATGAAATGTTTCTTTCTTTTAATTTGTATTTTTATGGCACATTTAATTCTCTAAATAACCACCCCTTGGCTTTAGAATTATCAGGAAAAGAGCGTTTAAGCACTATTACCCCAAACTAACATCAGCAACTACAGGTTGCTCATTATAAATCAGCTTTTTGTATTTCTCAGGTTAAAATGGTTCAATATCTGGTAGGACAGAGCCCTAGAAATCCCTGAGCATTATTAGATAATGAAGCAGGTTTGCAGAGTGCCTTTAAGGCTGGGTTTGTGCTGCATGATTCACCCCCGGTGAGTGATTATGGGATGCAGATTATACCTGTTCCTTCAGACATCAGGAATCATGCCAGGAATTTCACTGAGCTCCACAAAGTTTTTGCCATTTGATAAGAACAGAAAATCAAATATTATATTCCCAAAGCTGAGGCTGAGTCTTAGCCCTAAATGAAACACCAGTTTAAGCCCAGATTCTGAATCTAATCCATCCCCATTTACTGTTTCAAGGACCCAAAGCTCCTCCAGAGTTCTCCAGGCACTTTAAGCATCATTAAAATGTCAAAATGCTTCAGTGATTTTAATCAGGGGGCATGTGAGGGCCTGGCCTCTGCCTACAGGTGACAGAGGGCAAGTGTGGCAGGGACCCCTGGAGGTTTGTTCACCCTGCCCACACCAGAGCAGGGACACCATTTGCTCACGGGCCCACTTGTTTCATGCTCTGCCAGGATTCAGGAGGAGTCCTTACACAGGAAACCAAGTTATATTAATCCCATCTATCATTATTATCATCAGAAACTTCCAGTGCAACTTTTTTTGGTTGTTTCTATTAAATGCAATGGATTTGAGCCCAACACCAAGTTTGAGCTGAGGCATTGTACACCCCGTTTGTCTCTGTGCACATGTTTAGATACACAGCAGTAAAGCCTGGATCTGCTCAGAAATTCGGTTCTCCAGTGTGCAAAACACAGGCTTGAGCTGGGCTCCTCTGCTGCCAGAGGGACAGACCTGCACAAAGCCTTCACAACAGCAGACTGCACTTACCCACGTTCTGAAACACAGTGAACTAGGTTTAAAATGCTCAAGTGCCAAGGGGTTTCCTCAGAAACAGCCCAACCAGAAAAGCTTTTCATCAGACTAACAAGCGAGTTCTGCCATTAGTTAAACTACACTTGTTTATCTGAGTTTTACCAGGATTGTAGGTAAACACCTATTTAGGAATTGCCACTCTGCTCACAGGAAGCTTTTAAGAAACTAGGAAGCCATTCCACGAAATTCATAGAATCATATGGTTTGGGTTGGGAGGGACCTCAAAGCTCACCCAGTCCCACCCCTGCCATGGGCAGGAACACTTTACACCAGCCCAGGGTGCTCCAAGCCCCATCCAGCCTGGCCATGGACACTTCCAGGGATGGGGAGTCCACCCTGGGCTATATATTTCATCTCTATGATCTGAAGGCTTTAGAAGCTGAACTGCCCAAATTTCTTCTCAGAAGCCAAGTTCAAAGGGTTGCCCAGAGTTTAACTCACACTGAGATCAAGAGGAACTGAAGCTCAAACCTGCACATGCTTTGAGAGTTCAGGATTAGTGTAAATTCTGGGTGGCTTTGTCTGATCTCAAGTCAACAAGTGCTTAATACTCCGTGGAGCTTCTCCCCAACCTGAATTCACATTTTGGATTTAAGGAGCATTTTGTGCAGCCCCATTCACAGCAAAGGTAATGCCCTGCAAACAAGCACCTTAGTCACTGAATCCCAGAATCCCTGGGGTTGGAAAAGCCCTGCCAGCCCACGGAGCCCACCCTGTGCCCTGTCCCCACCCTGNGCACAGCCCAGGGGCCATTGGCCTTCTTGCCCACCCAGATCCACACCCAGCTGCTGTCACCAGCACTCCAAGGCCTTTCCCAGATGTCCAGCCACTCTTCCCTCAGCCTGGAGTGTTCCATGGGGCGACTGTGACCCAAGTGAAAGACCCAGCACTTGCCCTTGTCGACCCTCACCCCGTGGGCCCCAGCCCATGGATCCAGCCTGTGCAGGTCCCTCTGCAGAGCTTCCTGCCCTCCAGCAGATCAGCTCCCACCCAGCACATGAACAAACTGCTGCACAAATGCAGCCCTGGCCCCTCTGGGTGGAAGCAGAGCAGCCTGTGGACACCTGTGAGAGACACTGGTGCTGGAAACCCACCCAACTGGCAATGCCAACCCACAGCCCCCTCCAATTTCTGACTCCCCAAGTGTGGGCAGCTGGGCACGTTTCCATCAGCACCAGTCACGTTTCCATCAAATCAGTTCTCAGCATATTACTACACTTCTGGCACTGCTCCATCTGCATACATACATCCAGTCTAAAATTAGAGGTGTTGGAAGTGTGCTATCAAGGGTGGAGAAAACTGGCTGAAAGAATGGATGCCAAGCTAATTAAAGATAGGGCTGGTTGGATTTCCTGTTGGGGAGATTGCTCAGCACTGAGGACTGGCTCTTCTGGAGGAGTCCCTCATGAGAAAACCTTTGCTATTTCATTACTGTTCCCATTCTCCTACAGGTAGAAAAGAGATTGCCTATAATTCTTGAACACAAGCCCAGAGGGGGAAAAAAGCTTCACTTTCCTGAAGCAGCATTTAACCCTGAGTTCAGGCACTTGGATGAGATGGCTGAGAGCTCCTGGGTGGACCGAGGACACGACCTCCCTACCATGATCCCTCTGCTACTAACTATTCTGGACAGGATGTTTTACTGCTCATAAATATTCACCAGGCCAGAAACAGAAGCTGAAGAGAAGCCAGGGCATGAATCTCTCAGCCTGGCTGAACACAGAGGCTGAAAAACAGAATTGTGAAGGGAAAAGATACACTTGAGGCACATGTCTAAGGTGAGAGGAGCCAGACTTCAGAGATGGACACAGGTTTGTCTTTTTTGGGAAACACCATCAAACACGGTCCAACATGAGGCTACGAGTTTTCTGTTGTTCTCTGGAGCAGTTCCCAGCTCCATCATGTTGGTCACTTTGATGTCTCCTCCTTCCATCCTTCCCTGGCTCTCTGGTTATTCACAAGGTTCTCCCCAACCCAATTACTCACACAGAAAAGATCAAGCCCTTCTCTCCTCCTTGGCCGCCCCAAGAGCTGGCACTAAACCCGGAGCAGCCCTGGAATTCCTTCCTGTTCCCGAGCTCATCAGCTCAGTTAATGGTCGAGCAATTCTCTGTTGAGATCTGCTCTGCTGAAATGAACTTATTTTTAAGCCTTCTATTTAAACAAAATAACCTACTATTGCACAAAGGTCATTTGTAACAAGCAGCTCTAACAATTTTAGAATATCATCTCTTTTTCAGTCAGTGAATATTTATTTTAAAATACTGCTGGCTAACACTGAATAGTTGTAACCTGATAGAAAGGGGACCAGCTGATAACAGCATACAGTGACCTAGAAAAAATTAAAATTACTGACATTTTTGACCACAGCTTACAAAGAAATTAAGTACAACAACTGGAGAAAGCTGAATTCAAAGCCAACTGATAGCAAATTACACTGCAGCATTGCTGTGAGTCTGGGGTAAACACGCAGGAGTTGCCCTAGCAGGAGGCTCATGGAAAAGCACCGAGGGCAGCCCTGCCCCAACCCCAAACTCTGGACTTGCACAGAATTGCCCTTTTTTAAAGCACATTGAAATTAAATTCCATATTAACGCCTCAAGTGCACAGCAGCATCCACCGCAGGGTGCTTCACTCCTGCTGCACAGGAATAGCACGTGTGCCAGGAACATCATGCAAGCCTGGAATGATTTGCATGCGGAGGGACCTTAAAGCTCATCCCATCCCCTGCCATGGGCAGGGGCACCTTCCACTGTCCCAGGGTGCTCCAAGCCCTGTCCAGCCTCACCTTGGACACTCCCAGGGATCCAGGGGCAGCCACAGCTTCCCTGGGCACCCTGTGCCAGCATTCCAGTAACTGAGCAGTGACATCCTAAGGAACACACAACTCCCCATAGAAAGCTCCCTAAGAACAGATTCCATTGCTGTTTCCTTCTGTCCAAGGAGATGCTCTGTTTCCAAGTAGGACAAAATCAGAGGATTACTTCAAGGTCAACAGTTTTCCAGTGCTCATGGAAGCCCAAACAGAAGCAGCACCTGCCCCCAAAACTGATTTCCAGCACAAAAGCACTTTCCACAACAAAGCTAAAATGGGATGGAAGAGCCCACACCACATCACTCAGTTTGCTCTCCCAACCAGAGTCAAGTCGGGTTTTCTCTTGGTTTGGGGCCTTTTGGTTTAGTTTTGGTTGGTCTTTTTAATTCCTACTCAAGCTCCTGATCTAAATCCCAGCCCATAAACACAGGCTGCCAAAGACTCACAGATCTCAAGGACTTTTCAATTACCTTTTTTTCAGGCTTTGGCCACTTCCCAGACTTTCAGGAAGGATTTTGTAGCCTCACAGGGCCTGCAAGATACTTGGCCAAGGAGATCTGGGCTGTGTCAGGAGTTACTTCAGGAGCTCAGGGAGCAGCAGCTCCCACTACCTGTGTCTGCAGGAACCCTGTCCCGGGCAGGACAGGCTGCCAAGCAGAACACCTTGGCACATTTAAACCTCTGCCAACATGAACTGAACTGATTTGTTCCTCATAGCAAAGGGCCTAGACCACCTTTACACAAACAAAAGCATTAATTTTATAATTATGCCCAATAACACAGTGTTCTTAAGTCCTCTTGGGGAAAAATAAAAAGGCTCATCTCTTTTCCCCCTCATGGGAACAAAGCAGCAATAAAGAGGAACAATTCCTGGGGGAGAAAATCCTGCACTGCCTGGGGAGCTGGCAGCAGTAGCCTTGCTCCTCTACACAAATATTGATGCCATGATATTATCACACCCTGACATGAAAACTGCATGAACATTTATCACAATCAACATGTTGTCATTCAGCTGCATTTGACAAATCAAGCTGTTCCCGTGGCTCCAGCTGCTCCTGCAAATAACTTCTCGGGACAAAGCAACACCACCACCGTGTGGAGGGATCAGCCACATCGCAGGGAGCAGAGACAACAGGGCAGGACTTGAACCCAGGAAAGCCAGGGCTTGTTTCTTCAGGCACCCCACAGCAGATTCCCAAATTCCCCCTTGGGCTGGCACCGTCTGCCTATATAAAAAAGCCCCTCTCCCTCCTTTTTGTAAGCCCCCAGTTGGTTTTGATATTGATCCCATTATTCCAAGCAGCCAGGTAGAAACAGCCTGTTTCCAAAAACTTCTCAGACACCTCCACAGAAACCTGTATTTGGAAAGACCTTGGACTATTCCCAAGAACAATTTGTGCTTTCTATTTTCTTGATGCACTCTCCTACTGGTTTTTCAAGCTGTCTGGACCTTCCAAGCCTTTTCAGTAGGTAAGGAGAGAACTGTATTCCACATTTTTAGTTCAAACAGTGCAGCCTCAGCACAGCAAACAGCAGCAATAACAACCCAAACATGCAAAACCTGCTCACTCGGATTGCCCTTTAGGCACTACAGAATATCCAGGAAAACCCTGGAAAAGTACCTGTGCAAGTGTTGAGTTGTATTTCCTAGGGAACAAAGCAGCTTTTTCCCTGCTTCCTGCCAACACTCCCAGTTTAACATGCCCACAGCTGCCACCTTCCACTGGAGGAACATCTGCATTTCAGAGGATGAGTGAAGCACCAAGCACCATCGAGATAAATGCCTAAACCACAGATAACACATTTCCTCCCTGCTCCCAAATACCACCACAATGACAACCCTCCTCTGAGCATTGTCCCCTTTTGATTCCCATTTCCTAACAGCCAGAGTTGGGAATACACAGGGTAAGAGCTCCATACTCCAATGTATCCCATCCTTTGAGCAACTGCCTTGCACTGTGCTGCACTCCAAGCATTTTAATGGATCTTGTACAGATGGCTGCAACCAAATGAATGATTTAGTTACAAAATGTTTGGAGTAAACCAATTGAGCAAAGCTGGAAGGGCAAGTGAAATCAGGCTGGATTGGAGCAGCAGCTGCTCCAAATTTGTGGAATAATAGAGCTGCTGGACTCATTTGTGAGGGAACTGGGCACAGCTGTGCTCAGCTCACACACTGAAAGGCAACACATCGGGAGCAACTGCACAAAAGGAGCCTTTTCCAACCCAACTTCACTCAAACTGCACTTGGTGGGGGCTTGGGGGGTCTCAATTCACTAGTTTGGTGGACAAGGGAACCAGGCAGAAAACACCTACATCTGCAACAACTGCTTGTTAAAGGTCTGTCACAGAGTCCCAAAATCCATTTTCTTTCCAAGGACAGGAGTAAATCAATCAAGTTCAATCAAAGCTATAGGAACAAATAGACATATGGAAGGCAAATTTTGCCTTTTTTCCAATGAAATACCATTGATCCAAACGCATTGCATACCAAGTACAGATATTAAGCTATCAGAGCAAATTTGATTTTGCCATCACACACAATAGGAACCCACAGTGTGTACCCTCCCTTCTAAAAACTATCTCAAGAGCAGATACAACGCATCCTATTCATCCTAATTCTCTCCCAAAAAGAAAAAAATTGATCAAACTCCCACACAGTCAGCTGGTTTCCCTCTATTTCCATTTATTTTATTCAGAAAGTAAAAGCTTGTCCACCCTTCCCTGGATGAAGTTGTTGGATAATGTGAGGCACTACCAGTTTTTACACATATTTTCCAAGCCCTCTTAGAATTAGCACAAGCAAGAACAGCAACAGGCACGGATGAATCCATAAAACACCCAAATAACTATTTTTATTATTGCAACTGTAGCCAAAGTTATTTCAATTTTTTCTTCAGAGAAAAGATACATTTGCAGAGGAATTCCCTCCTGTTTGGAGACTGGGCCAGATCCCACACCCTGGAAGAAAGTACTACCACCGTACTGGAGTAACTTCAGAATTCAGCCAAGCCAGCAAGAAGCAAACTCAGCTGAATCCCTTCAGTAAATTACACTTAACACCCACTATTTAATTAAATCTTCAGCCAAATGACTCAGGGAGAAAAAGCACAAGTTAATTAACATACCATGACACAGGATACAAAAACCCTTTGACAAACTAATAAATAATATACCAAAGGCAAAGCAAAAGGGCTCTAATTTTGGATTGGCTCAAAAACGCCTCAAGCTCGCTCTGCCTGTATTAATTAAGTGTGTTTGAAGCCTGGACAGCTCATGTCTGTACATGCAAAGCCTTCCCCCAAAGCCAGAGCTTCAGAGACTTACTTACTATCAGCACTCAATCTCAGGTACAGCTGCTGAAATCACTATTTCCGTGGCACTGTTGTACGTGGCATCTCTGGATGCCATTAAAAATAAAGCAGGTTTTCATTAAAGCCACAGCCTTCACCCACCGAGCCTGTTTCAAGCAATAGTTGTTAATTATAGATTAAACACTCCTGCAAAGCTTTGAAACTGCTTGAAACTAACCCAAATAAATGGAGCTTGGTGTTCCTGAGCAGTCAGGGACCACACAGCCCCACCCACATTTTCATTGTTGGAGGATATGGAACATCACAGCAATTTTCTCTTCCAAAACTGTGCACATCACCCCATAGCAGTGCAATGTTCATGTTACAGCTACTCCTACTGCATATAGTTAACACCACCCTCTCATCCACTTGATAGTCTTTTCTCCTCTTACAATCGTTAACGATAAGAAGAGTATTATGAATTATTTCTACACTAAATATTCCAAACATTCCTTCTCAACATGTTTATTCAGCTCAAAATTTAGAGCTATTTACAATCCAAGAGGCATTTACATCCTTTAAGAAACAATAAGAAGACAAATTAAACTTCTAAAAGGTTAAGGGACTGCATTGCCATAAAAAAAACCCCTATATCATTCAAGATTTCAAAGCTTCAGCTGCATATGCACACATTTTTTCAAGCCACTTGAAAAGAGCCACTCAGAGGCTCACGTTAGAAAAACAAGACCAAGAGAAGCACTAGAACAAGGTAAGTTTCCTACCTGGGGTCAGGACAGCTTCTCACCTCAGGGATCCCTCTCAGACCTCCTGGCAGGAGAGCTCTGTGGGGCAGAAAACACATTTTATACCCTGGGGCCACTTCAATGAACCAACAGCAGGGGAAGTGACCTCAGCCCGCAGGTGAGACCCACCCTGATGGGCAGGGGGCTGAGGGGCAGCTCCGGGGAGCTCCTTAGGCAGGAGCAGCTGGGGGGCTGGGAAAGGCAGTGATTAATTACCATGGAGTGATTGAGGAAAGGAGCAGGGTGATCCTGGCTCTGCCAGGTGCAGCAGCACAAGGTGCTGATGCACCATCACCCCAGGGGAAAAATAACAGTGCTCAGGTTGTTTGAGTTTAGGGGCTGATGGCACTCAGAGTTCCTCAAGGACGTGGAGCCATCAGAGTGTCCAAATGAAGCAAAGGAGATGGCTCAGGACCTGGAGGGGAGGAGTGTGAGGACACTGAGGGCAGTTGGTGTGTCCAGCTGGGGAAGAAGAGACCGAGGGGAGACCTCACTGCAGGGACACCTTCCTGGGGAGGGGCAGNGGGGGTGACTCTTGGGGATGGGGCTGTGCAGGGCTGAGGGTTGGACTGGATGATCCTTGTGGGTCCCTTCCAGCTCAGCATATCCTGGGGTTCTGGGGTTTGTGGGAGAGAGGAAGTGCTTGGGGATCCTGAGTTACTGAGGGGAGAGCAGATCTCAGATAATCATTCAAGGCTGAACAACAGAGAATCATGGACTGCCCTGAGCTGGAAGGACCCACAGGGACCACCCAGTCCAACCCCCAGCCCTGCACAGCCCCATCCCCAAGAGTCACCCCCTGTGCCCCAGAGCATCATCCCAACCCTCCTGGAGCTCTGGCAGCCTTGGGGCCGTGCCCACTGCCCTGGGGAGCCTGGGCAGTGCCCACCACCCTCTGGGGGAAGAGCCTTTCCCTGAGATCCCACCTGAGCCTGCCCTGGCACAGCTCCAGCTGTTTCTTCAGGTCCTACAGGATTTATCCTATATTTTTCTTTTTTTTTTTTTTTCTACACTACTGCATAAAACCTCCCCTCTGAGTGGCTTTTTGAACAGATTACTGGCTCTGTCATGGGGTAAAGTTCAGCAGGAATAGAAAAATATATAGCTCCAAAACAAGATTTTTCTTTTCTCTTAAGTTCTCACACAATTTTCATGATGACTTTCACAGGCCTTGTCTCTTGTTCCCACAGCAATCCTCCTGAAAAGTGTCTGTGGAATGACAAGTACAGTCATTCCATCTCCAGAAAGCAGCAAATCAGCCGGAATGCTGTGAGCTGGAATCTGTGAAATTCCACAGAACTGCTTTCCTAAGAAAAAACTTCATTGTAATGAAATGGTGGCAATTGCTGCCATTTGTCTCCAATGCACATTTCCCCCCAGGCACATCCAGCCCAGAATAGGTTCTTTGTTCTACAAAATGTTGCTCTTGTAAAGTCTGTATTAAAAATTGAAAAACAAGTAAAATCCAGCCCTCCGTGTTTAATATCCTCAAAAAATAATGCATAATGTTCTTGGGGGAAAAGAATTGCTTAAATGTTTCACCCAGAAATGTACAGCTGAGTTCTTGCCTTGTTACCACAAGAGCTTTGCATTAAGGACTCACATATCTTTCAACTTTACACATTTTTATGTTGCTTGTTTCATTCCACTAAATATCAGGCGATTTGTTTCGCCTACAGTGAATACAGAAGCAACTCCCCCAAGCCATAATTCAGAGATGGGCATGAAGGAATAGCAGGAGTGCAGCAACAGAGCCTGAAACCCTCCCAGCCCTTCCTGGCACTGCTGGGCCCCACTCTCAGCGTTGCCACTCCCTGTGCGTACTCCCAAAACACAAATATTCAGTTCTCCCCCACTGCTCCTGTTGTGCCAGCAGAGAACTCTCATGGCTGTTACTGCACTTGTACGTGCCTCGCCTTGCCAGAGATCAAACCCAACACTTGGCTGTGCTAAAGAATCACAAAATCCCACACTGGTTTGGGTTGGGAGAGACCTTAAAGTTCATCCGGTGCCACCCCCTGCCATGGGCAGGGACACCTCCCAGTGTCCCAGGATGCTCCAAGCCCTGTCCAGCCTGGCCGTGGACACTCCCAGGGATCCAGGGGCAGCCACAGCTTCTCTGGGCAATAGTCTATAATCTGAATTGTTTTATGTTTTAAAATCACTCCCTATTTGAACTTAAGGCCAAGAATGTTAATTCAGCTGCACTAAACATCAGGAGATCAGTATTAAGTGGTTCAAATTAGCTCTGTTTCTATGTCTAAAAACCAGTAGAACAAAGACCAGTACAACCAAAGCATGTCCAGCTCCCACAGTGAAAAACAATCCAGAGGCACGGCCAAAACCTTGACATTCCAAATGAACTCTATTAATCTCTCTTTATTCTCTCTTCCACTGTCCTAGTAGTAGATACCATCAATTATAAATGGGGAGCAGAAAATAAAGCTTCACTTCTCCCATTACTTTTCATTCCTGTGTTTTGCTGAACTTTGTATGGAAAGGGTCCCCCCAATGCTCTTGGTGTGGGTTGATACTTGGGGGGGTAGTTTTTATTCTTTAATGAGAAGAAAGGAAAGAAAAAGACAGAAGCATAAGGGAATCTCATTGTAAAACCATACAAACTGACTCTAGGAATATTTTTAGTGACCTGAAGGAGCCTCCAATCATTTTTAAGGCTGCCTGTATTTCCAGATGATAGCATCTATTCATGAATGTGGAGGGATTAAAATGCACAGCACTTTTACTGTATTTGTCAGACCTGTCCCTAAAATCTCTTCACTTGTTCCAAGACACGAAGCTTTACAAAATGTACTACATCATTTGCAGGCAGGAGGCTGGATGCAAACACGTGGAGCATGACATTTTTTAAATGACCTGGGAGAAGGAGTATGGGAAGTAATCCATTGTGAAACACTTGGAGTCATCACTTTCTGCAGCCTTTCCTCAGGGAGATTTCCCTGAGATCATCAGGAAATTCACTGATACCCTTGCACAGGTCCACAGCCTGGCTCAGTGGGCAAATCAGCATCACTTGGTGCCTTGGCAACCACTCAGTTTGGGAAAGGAGAACGGGAGGTGAGCTGTAGTAACATACAAGTCATAAAAAGGATCCCTAAAGCTTTTGGATCTAATACAAAAATACACATTGTCCTCATTGAGAACAATGAGTCTTCACTGAGTTTTGAACGGTCTCCAGCAGGTGCTACAGCTCAAACAGCTGAGAGGAGTTACCAGAAACCAGCTTTGAGGGGCACCTGCAGCTCCTTCAGCCAGCACATAAAAGCAGCCCAGCCGTCCCTCCTCTGTTGCTGTGTGTTTGGATGGGGAACCAGTGTGGCCAGTGCTGTTTGAGCCCTGGGTGTGCTGGGAGGCACTCACACGTGTCTGTGGGGTTTAGGTTCTCATTTGTGCTGTTCTCTCTGGGTGCAGCTTTGGGTCTGACGCAGCTTCAGGCTGCTTGTTATGCTGGTGAGTTTTCTCTCTGCAGTGATAGTTTTATCCATTGCTGTAAAAGTGTCTGAGGTGCTTGTGTGTCTTTATTGACTATAAAAGAAGCATGAGTGGCGTGGCTAAAGCGTGTGACCAATGGATGGCTGCACTGAGGTGGATGAAACACTCCTGGGCTAGTCATTCCTCCTGGGTTACAAGCAGGCTTGGTCTGGGGGGCCTGAGATGGAGAACCCAGCAGTGGGAGCCGTGCTGGTGCGATGTCTGCTGGGCAGAGCGGCCTCCGGAGTGTCTGCAGGCAGTGCCGGGGCGAGGAGGGCGCTGGGGGCACACCGTGGTGTGTGTGTGTGTGTGTGAGCTCCATACCGACCCCAGGGGGCCCCGGGCCGCCCCCAGAGCCCTGGGCCCACCAGCACGGCCAGGCCGCGGGGCTGGGGGGGAGGAGGAGGACGAGGAGGAGGCGGCTCTGTGGAGCCCTGGAGCCCCTCCGGTGTGCGGGGCTGTCCCCGGGGACAGGGGGGCCAGGACAGGGCCTGGGCTCGCCCTCACGGAGGGCAGGGCTCCGTTAATGTCGCAGGGGATCGCACCCCGGGCCAGCGCGGGTGGGCTCTGGGGTCCCTCCCGACCCGAACCAGTCCGCGCTCCTGTGGAGGAGGAGCCATTCCGGGAAGGATTTTACCTCACAGCGCCGCTGGTGCCCGAGGCGCTGCCAGGCTGTGCCCTCAGCGTGGGAGCGGCTCGGGCGTGAGGCGAGGGCGGCTGCCACAGCGCGCTGACGACAGTTCGTAGTTAACCGCGGCTAACTGACCGCTGTGAGGTCACTAATTGCGGTTAGGCAATTAACACCGCGAGGGTGCCGGGCGGGACTCGAACCCGCGGCCCCGTCCCCTCGCGCGTCACGTGACCCGGCTCGCCCAATCCGCGGCCGGCGCCGCATTCGAACGGCGGCGACCGTTGGGGCGGGGCGGGGCGGCCATGGCCGGGCCGGGACCGGGACAGGGACGGGACCGAGGGCAGGGACAGGGACAGGGACCGGAACCGGACCAGGGGCCAGGGCCGGGACCGGGGCCGGGACCGGACCGAGGGCCGGGTCCGTACGAGGGGCCGTACGGCGCCACACGCCTGGTGAGCCCCGCGGAGGGGAGCGCGGCCGGGTGTGGGTGTGTGGGGGGGCTGGCGGGTCACCCCGGGGGACGGGAGCTGGCCCTGCCCGTCGGGGCTGCTGTCGCGACATGCGGGTGCCCTGGGACACGCACATCCCCCCCTCCCCTGTGCCTGCTGTCACGATA